>JAVLVB010001001.1:2455010-2495679 GCA_032876305.1 Orestias chungarensis
GGGGGGGGGGGGGGGGGGGGGGGGGGGGCGTTTCTAGTTTGATCTGCTGCCATGTGTCATATGTTTCTTTAGGGCCTGTCAAAGGACACAACGGGATAGGATCTGATTCAGTTCTGGAACTGCTGGCAAGTCATGTCTAACAGGGTCATTGTAATTGCAAATAAAGGCATTTGGGGCCCTCGCTGCTGCAGGAAAGCCTATGACATATTGGCATATTGCTGTTTTTCGTCCAATGCTATGGTTAGCTCTAATGAAAACTGCGACTTGCATTAGTTAGATCTGAATATTAATGCTAATTTCTCCTAGGCTTACCCTGAAATTATGGTTAATTAAGCTTAATACTTTTTTTGTTTGTTTTCTTTGTGTGTTGAAGCCAAGCTTGTAAAACCCATCGAGCAAATCAAAAATACTTTTATTTATCCCAAAGGGTATTTAAATTGGGTAGCCCAAAAGAATAAATCTTCCACTCAGCAAGGTCCTCTTTTAAGGGTGTGACGCATGGATGTATTCCCTTATGGCATAGATGCTAGAAACATGGGCTACTATGCTTAGCATGAAAGAAAACATGTACACTTGTTCAGTGCTGATTGGGTCTTGTTCCTTTCTCGTTCCTAACGTCAGCAGTCCTCCCATATACTGCAGCCGTAGAGAAAAATGCTTACATCAGTCAAGTAAGTGTATAACTTTGAGCTGAAACCCTACAAACCATAGCCAATACATCATGCAAGACAAAAGGTGTTGAAAATCAAGCTTAGCCCAGAAAACTTGGGACATTCCCTTTTTCTCTTTTTAGCACAGAAAATAACAGGCATGGCTTTAGGCTAGAAGGGGATCTAAATATTGATGTCTATGATACCAGTAAGCTTTGAAAGATGCACAGACAGTTTTTGCTACATTAAGAGAAGCTGCAACATTTGAAAGTTCTTTGGCTCTCATAAACCACAAGGGTCCTTTTTAAAGCCTGTGTCGAAGTCACCGGACGTGAGCGGGTGATGGTTTGTCAAACCGCCAATTGGATTACAAGCTTAGAAGAAAGAAGGCATAGAGGTGGCAGGCCTAAGAATAGTGACATTAGCTGGAACGAACAATCTCTGAGATCTCAATGGTTCATTAAACTGTACGCGTTTCATTTTTCTTCTCTTTTCCACTGTATGTTTGATCCTTTCTCTGTAGTGTTTTCTAGTGCATATGATTGTTCTTACCTTGTGCAGTTATTAGTGTTTTGATAATAATATTTATATAAAGTATGACACAATATCCTAAGCTCTAAACATATCGCTGAGCTCTGTTCAATTTATTATCTAGAAAGGTATGTCACCATTGCAATGCCACAAGCCAGGAAGTCTTTAGTAACTTTGTGAACCATAAACATACAGTACAACCAGAACTAAATCAAAATCTGAATCTGTTGCCAGACTTGTAAATCCATGTTTAGTGTTCCAGTTGTCTAAGTTTGAAATATTTCTACCAAAGACTAATGGAAAAAAATTGTTTTGAAACCTTGAATCCAACACATTTTAGATACGTAATAATGAGAAAAATAAAAGAGCCTGCATCATTCTATTTTAGTGATATGCACTACTTGGTGTTGGTCGTACAAATAAAAATCCCACTGGAGGAGGTTTGTTGTTGCAACGTGACAAAAGGCGTAAATAAGTGGCGTAAGAAAACACTTTGGCAAGACGCTGAATCCAAACAACTTTTACATTAGCGTTTTTTTCTTTTTGTGAGCTCTTGCTCACTGTAGTCAAGCTTCACATATCTTCAGCTGAAGCAGAGGAGAGGAGAGAAGTATATGGAGTTGTAGTTTGGGGGAAGGGTGAGCCGTTTCGGTGCACCCCCCCGGGGGGAAACACAGCAGAGGTGTGAAATGTAGGATGGTCTTAGTGATGTAGGGTGACTAAATGTCCTCGGACAGGTCACAAAAGCTGTGCAGAGTTGCAGAGTGTGCATGTCTGTTTGTGTATGCTGTTGGCTGTGAGTGTAATTGGCCGCGGCAATGGTCATTACATGGGACCGCTACAGGATAGCGAGCAGAGGAGTGTTCCATTTGTGCGCTGAGATATGGTGAGTGAGGTCTCCTTTTTGCTAAAAAACGGGGACAATATTCTTTATTCTGCCAAAGCTCCACGTTTGAAATAAAATTTTTTCGAATGTATGCAAATAAGAGGGTGCATGTGTGCCATCGTCTCTGTGCACGGAGGACTTTGTGGGTCTTATGAGTGTCATGATGCAGCGCTTGAAGCCAGAGAGCTATGCAAGTAATGGCCTCGCTCATGGTAGGTAATTAGTCAAATGCTGATTCCTTCCAAACTCCAGTAGGAACGGCACCACAAAGGCTAAATATCAGCCACTAAAGTGGTGCTTATCCCTGTGTGTGGGCTGCTAAAATGACATTATTATATAGGCCACGTGAAAGCAGGTGAAGGTTTATAAATCCAGGATTGTGTCTGGAAACATGCCCCTTTTTAAGCTCTCAGCAAGAAAACTTATTTGACCCCAGGGTTATTTGCTTCCCTCGCTTAAGATGCATTGTTGCATCACGAACTTGTAAACCAGAACACTCCCGGAACAAGATGTAACCTGCCAATCTGCTACCTTAACGTTCACTCCCCGTTTGTACCTATTTGTTTGTACAGGTGCATTAATTTGGCCTTGATCGCCTGTTTGTGTTTGTTGTTTTTTATGCGCAGGAGCTTCAGTTTGAGAGGCTAACCAGGGAACTGGAGGTGGAGAGACAGATTGTGGCCAATCAGCTGGAAAGATGCAGACTTGGGGCCGAGTCACCCGGCGGTGGTAGCAGCAGGTAATGCGAAGCTTCACACAACTCGACACATGGCTGTTCCATCATCCAAAGCAGAGACTACGGTCTATAGTGTGAGAAACCTTATGGCATTACAGAATTTTGATCAGAACAAATTTAGTCGATTTTCAATTATTCTTCTTCACATGTATAAATTTGTACAAATCCGAAGGAGTCTTGTTTTTATTAGCCTCATCCTCTCTAACTGATAGTAAATGTCTACATTCCTACAATATAAGATATATACACATCACACAAACTCAGGTTTGCAAATTTATCCATGTTGCTTAAACCGTTTCACAATTTTGCCATCACAATCATCTTATTGCTTGGTTTCTAAAAGTTACGCAAAACATATATGCAGATTATACCGAGTGAGATGTTTCTAAATCTTGTAGTGCCGTTACTTTACCTAACTTGGTCTAGTTTAGACTTGCTTCAAAGCTCTCCACTATTTTACCCCTACCCATCTGGTGTATTCCTAGTTCATCTAGTCTGCTTACTAATGTTGTCTGACAAACTTGTAATGCCGTCGTTTTACAGTTGGGTTTAAAGTGATATCACATTTCCGGCAGATTAAATCTGTATAGAAATCATGTGATTTTAGTAAGCAGTTGGTTGTAGAGCATTTAAGATGGGGATATAGAGTTAAAATGGGGTTAAATCTTTCTCCATTTTTAAACTCAACGTATACTTCGTAATGGAGTAAATAGAAAAAATGTAGCTTTTTATTATAAGACTCACTCAGAAATTAATTATTTTGTTTTGCTCTTCTAAATCCCTTCTCAATTGAAATTTATGTTGGTAATAATGATAATTATAGTTTCTATTAACAAAAAGGTTGCAGTAGAAGGACTGGTGGAGGAGGAATAGTTACAGTCAACTATTTAAAGCAAAACACCTGTTGGATAAACCCGTGCAAATTATACTGACAAATAAATACATAAGTGTTTACAGGCAGTATATGGGGGATTTCAAGCGCAATTCTTCTGTCTTCATTTGCTTCAAAATTTAAAACGATGCATAACATGAACTACCTGTAATTTTTAATGTTATTAGGGTTCCAAGAATATATTTACTGATCATTAAAGCTATAAAGTCTAGCTATAAGATACAAACAAAACATAGAATAAACCCTTATAAATTAAGTAGTATTTTTCAAGTGCTTATTGCACATAATCTTCAACCTTTTTGCTGTTTTGTCCTTTAGAGTAAAACAAGTCTTGACTAACTGCCAGCTAGTTTAACTATCTACTCTTGTATCAGGTCTACAGTTGTTTGCGTACCAGGCATTCTGCTTGTAGCTTGCAAAGCTGTATTTTTAAAACCGCGTTCCCTTTTAAAACCTTTGTGTTTTGTCTCGCACACAAAAAATATTTCCAAACCTCCAAATTTTTCCTGTTTTGTTAGCTAGAAGAAAAAACAATAACTGTACAACCTATTGGGGCTCTACTGTATACTAAAAATAAATAAAGGGATTTTAAGGTTGGAATGACATTTCAGACACATCTTTTGCGTTTGATATCTTTTACTATGTTTGACAAAACGGGGAAAGTGCTTTATTTGTCCTGTCCAAACCTGTGCCTTCTAATTGTTAGCATTGAGAGCTGAATGCAATTTATAGTGGACTGTAATACTGTAGGGTTAAATCTGAGTTTGTGGTGTTGTGGGTTTGTGTGATATTTTCTATCTTAGTGATTATAACTCTGATGATCCTTAGGGAGTCCACACTGTGCAGCCAGAATACCTGTAGAGTCAATTTCCCCTTTTGTCTCATTTAAAGAGGAGGTACACAGCAGCAAAACGTTGGCTATTTAGACGTGTACCTAAATTAATTGATAACAGCTCTCTGAACTTTTTATTATGTGTTTCTGTTCTATATTACTTTCTGGATATCAGGTGAACAGTACCTATCCACAGTTAGGTATAGAAAACCATTTGTGGAAAACAATTGCAATGCCTGATTCAACAACATGTTGTTTTTGTTAGTTTTTTTCCTCCCACATTGAACAGCTTTAATTAAAAAATGCCATGGCTGTCAAAGAGACAGAACCACGACGTCCATGCGATATTTGCCAGTCGTCCGATGTTGGACAGTTAATCAATATAGAAAGTCCACGTCGTCACAGTTTTCACATAAAATTATTGAGAGCATGCTGCAGTTGCTTTAAAACAATTGTGACTGAGGAGTTAAGCAGCCTAACATGACAACACAAGCACAACAGGAACCTGCTATTTGTTGCTAAAACAGCATAAGCAAAAACAAAAAAATGTAATCTAAAATGTTTATTTTTGTTTAACTCAGAAAAGAACAATAAAAGTTTTGGTTTTGATCTATTGGCTTATTTGGTTTTAGTCTACTTATCAGTTACAAAACACATACACGCTAGGTTTGAGTTATTTGTTGCAGCATCTTTCCAATTCAGCAGTAATTATCTGTTTTGTTCTTCTTTTTTAATGTGCTTGGTACACAATGGAAATGGCAGATTAAAAGAGTTTTAGCTTTAAAAACCAGTTAAGTGACACACATGTAAATTATGTTACCTAATTCACCAGAGGGAGGACCCCCTATAGGATCCTATAAAAATGCATGCAACAAATCTTTTGTTGAGGCAAGACGAGGACAAATGAAATAAAAATGTTCTCCACTGGATATTTGTGTTTGAATAGATCCTAACTTCTAAAGCTAGAGGTCACACGTACTGGCTCTAAAAGCACAGCGGGGGACCGGAGGAGATGACAGGGAACCCTGAGGTTCTGATTAGAGTTGTTTTGTGGAACCTGTAGCTCTGGCAAGCATAAAGGCGATGGTCATCAAAGCTGGAAAATGTTGAAATCCAACCAAGCAAGCTCATCACAATCAGAACTACTTGATTGGTAATGAAGTGTTTATACAGGGAGTCTGCAGGGTTTTATAAAGCGTTAAAAGATGACAAATTAAAAATCTTCAATCTAAGGGCTATGCTATTCAACTATTAATTAGACTTTATTTATGATGAACATAAAACCAAAGTAGTTGTCTTCGGCCTCAACTGTTCCTCCCATTCCTCTTGTGCTGATCTGTCTGCTCTGACCCGTCATGTAAATTCTTGTTTCGCCAATCTAGGGGTAAAAATGGATTTGCCCCTAAGTGTGGATAGCCACACTAATGAGATGGTAAAGTCTTCATTTTATAATCTCGGATGTCTGTCTAGAGTTGAACCTTTTTTTTTTTTTTCTAGGCGGGATTTTGACAGTGATTCCTGGATAACTCTGTGTTATGATGGGTTAAATTCAAAAGATGGTAAAAAAAAAGGTGTTTAAAGGTATTAATATAATCTTAGGGTTACAATACTCCATTATGATAAAGAGTCCGTTTGTGTATCAATAATGGCAGTTTTGCTATCACCAGCAGTGTCTTTTCCAACTCTGTGGTCAGCTTTCAGCATGCAGACACATTGCCATGATGATGATAATGATCATCATCATCATCAGCTTTTCTTTTACTCCATCTGCTATGGTTCACTGAACCACAGCTTTCCCAACTTCCTTTCTTTAATTGGCAGCATTTTAATTAAAATTCTGAGTGATTCTCTTGCTAAATCTCATCTAGTGTCACCTTGGAGGAAACAAGAAAATTCGCCAGAACTAGTTATTGCTTGGCATTAATGACCAGCAAAGTGAAGGAATTTGAAACTAAAATCATGTTCTCACAGTTTTAGGTCTACTACTTGTCCTCCGTCTGTCGTAATGAGTAGTTGGTAAAGTTCGGCATGGTTTCACTGATGTCTGTTGTTAATGGGGGACTAGTTGTTGTCTTAATACAGTATCATAGGTAACTAGCAACATAGCAATGTTACTGTTCGAATTTTAGAAAAAAATAAACTTGCACTTTACTGTGACTTGCATTAATACCCATATAACTTTAGAAAATAGACCAGAGATTCTTCTAAGAATTTCATAATGGACCCATATATTAAGTAAAAGCATACGCATTATATATATAAAAAAAAAGAAAAGGCTTAGATGTGTGGTATGCTTTTATTTTTTAAATCCTCTTTAACTGCAAACCTCCCAATAAGTAGCCGTCCTAATCTGAGAGTGCGTGAAAGGTATAAGTAACTAACAGGTTCATTTAAAGAGGCTGCAGTTGAGAGAATCTGTTGCAAGAACAACTATTGGACATCTTCTTGATGAACACATTTGTAATCATTTTCATGTTAAAATAATGTTGAAAAGAGGACATAATTTACCGTCATTGAAACATAACTCCTTTTTGCAAGCCATAACATGGACAAAGCAGATATGTAAAAAATGTGATCCTATGACACCAGAATAGTTAAATATGAGGCAAATAGTCAAGAAAACCTATTTAGAATTATAGAGAACTGGAGAGGAGCTTCACCTTCCACCAGAACAATGACCCTAAACATAAAGCTACATAGGAATAATTTGGATCAAGTAAAATCTATGAAAGAGTGGTTCGGTTAAAGCAAAGACCAAAATAAAATTCAAATGATTTTCATGGACGTCCTCCATCGTGTGTGAACTTATTTGCAAATACGGAATTGTCAAAGTTTGAAGTTGTGCAACACAAAAGCCTCGATTACAGAGGAAGATATTTCTAAAAAGTGTTAAACTAAGAAGGCAAAGTAGACATACTTGTATAAGTTGGTTTTCTTCAGATGTTTTACTTGTTAAAAAAAAACATACAAGGAAGAACACATCCTTTGGTTTCACTTCGAATTTATTATGATTTGAGGAAAGATGACACCAATGACCTTATTTTATTACTAAGCAATATTCAGGTAGACACTGAATCCTGGAGATTTAGAATGTTGTTTTTATTAACCAGGATGTATTTTTTTCATAGTTGTTTAGTAGCAGCACTTTTGTCTCTTACATTTATTTACTAAACCCTCTGCAGCAGAGGGTTTAGTATCCCACTTCTGGGATAAATCATTAATGTAATGTACATATTCTGTTTTTATTCATATTCAGTTTCATTAGTATGCTTAAATTTAAGACCAGTTGTCTGTATGTTCAGCATGATAGCTTCAGATTTATTTTGAAGTGTTGATTTAAAATTGTAATATAGTAAAGTAATGTATATTCACTTTTGGTAAATCTTTGTCTCGACAGCTCGTCTGAGAAATCCCTGCCATGGCGAACTGCAGGTATGTTGCCCAAAAGTCTAAACTTAACTGCTATTGCTTGAGAATGTGTTGGAATTGTCACCTCAGTTTTAACTCAGAAAGTTAATTTTGAGTGCCAAAGCACAATTTGTGAAAAATAGTTCCGAGTGGGCCATAACGAAATGAAAGTATCACACATCTGCTCTGTTAGATTAACTAGACTAAATACAAATTTGCTATAAAGTATTCCTTGTTCATATTATCACTGTTATATGCATTCCTTCCATGTTTTAAATTTCCTTTACAATGTTTAGTAGTGATTATTTCTTTAACAAAGCAGCTGACGGGTCTAGTTTTGCTTTTCTAGATATCATTGCTTTTTTTTTTTTTTTTTGCTCCCTCCAAACAAAACAAAACAAACAGTGACAAATCATGTTTGTTATTTTTCTCACCTCTTTATTGTCTTGTTGTGTAGTCCGCATTTTTATCAGATCTTTAGGAGAGAACCGATATTGAAAAAAAACATTTATTAATGTGTTTAATGGCTTATTAATTACATGGAGTAAAACTGATGTTTAACTGTGCTCATTAATCTTTTATTGTCTATTCTGTCAGAGGAGCTGGGGCGCTCATAGTTTTACATATGCACTGGGAATATTAATACCGCTCCCCTTTCTCATTTGCTGTCTGCTCTCCTTTTCCTCACTAAAAGCATTTCATTAGTGTCACACCAGCATGTGGGATTAATCGCAATTGCTCAGTTTTTAGCGATGCGTTGACTGATAATCACAAAGCAGATGATAAATTACAGTAATTTTTCATCACCTGCGTTTCTGATTTTTACATTATTTAACCTCTAGGTTTTGGGTTTAAAGCATGTTTCTCTGATTCCTACTGAGTTCATGAGCCGTGCATGCCGCTGCCGTGACAGACGAGATGCCGCAGAAAGTCTTCTTGCCTCTGGAAATGTCGATGCAGTCACACCTAATGTCCACCGAGAGCAGAGAACAACAGCCACAGAATCATGCATTGTCAAGTCTCTGCAGTGGTCACTGCGCCTGCAGCTAAATAAATTATAAGGGACTTGTTTGTGTTGCTCAAAAACAACACAGCCCATTAGAAATACCTAAATATTATGATATATATTAATCAGAATAAAGTCATGATGAAACGTAAAGTCACGCTCTGTCAATAAAAGGGGTTTAATGTATAATTTAATGAGGAATTTATCTTCAAAATATTAAGATCTTAGATTTTCGACTAAACTCCTTATTTTCACCCCTACAGTTTACTGCTCTGTCTCAAAGTTCTCCTTTGTACCTCAGAAATATTCTTCATTGCTTAAACATGTATTGCTCTCCCTTAAAAGTGTTGTTGTTGTTTTTTGTTAGTGTTTTTTTGTCTGTTAAATAAAGATCCTTCACTCCTTTTTTAAATCCGTTTTTTCTTAATTTTAACTGATTCAAACTTGCATAGTTTGATTTCTGCTTGCATATTTTATTGTTTTCCAATTTGGGGCAAAGTGGCCCTTCTCCCTGGCAACAGTTACATTCATAAAATAAAATAATGATTTAGTAGTTTAATATCAACGTGACGAGTAAATATACTGAACTCATACAGACATTTTCTGGTGAGTAAACGCTTTTACACCAAAAACATCACTGCTGCAGTCACAAATGCACATTCACATTCATATATGTAAAGTAACAGGCAATTTTGGGTTTAGCCGAAATTAAACCCAAAACTTTCAGAGGCGTGAGTCCAAATAGGTGCAGAAATCTTAAAATCTTACACCAGAACCAGTTTTAAGGAGACACAGAGATTTGTTGGAGGCAAACATGACATTTAACCGAAGCTAATGTTGCCCCTGTTGTATGGTCCTACAATTTTGAAAGAAAAATGACCCCATAATAAATAATGTGAGCTTATTAGAACTCTAAAATAATTTCAAACTAAGCTCAAAGGTATTTCACTCTGACATTCGTTATTAAAGGCAAACAGGATGCGGTTTGTGAAAAAATCTTTAATCGCATCCAAAATTTCCCAGTATGTTAAAAGTACTTAGAGTTTATAATCTGATTGCGTTACACTATTTACACAAATTCAAATACTAAAATGTTGACCTCTGTTTTATAATATGATAGGTGATAATATTATTTCAGATTGTAGACAAGTGAATTTTACAGTTTGTTGGCTGTTGGCCAGTTAGATCTCTTAATGAAAAGAAATATATATTTTTTATTTATGCCAATAATTTACATTTCTTACAGTATGTAAGTTTCTATATTAAAATTGTACATTTAATTCTTCTTAAAAAAAGTAAAAACATAAATTAAGGAAATTTAAATACTTCTTAAATTCAATTAAATAAACTGTTTAATTAACAATCATGTAGATAAATATCACTGGAACGATAAAACAAAAAAATAACTTTTGCTTAAGACTTTTGTTTGGCTATAATTATATGATATATATGTAAGTATTTATAACCAGCAAGTTGTTACGTTTGGCTGTCCAAATTTGGAAATCGAAATCCGCTGCCATACATTAAGCTCAGGTTGTGACGATCCTCCCTCTGCTCGTACCGTCTGTCTGTCTCTCTTCCTGTTTCTCTTCTGCTCCTACTCTAATAAATATGATCAAGACGCATCATGAACGAGGGACTATAGCCATATGCTTAAAGTCTCTCTTTTTTTTCTTTTCTTTTTTCCGCTGCCATACATTAAGCTCAGGTTGTGACGATTTTTTTTTTCTCATCCTCATGTCAAGTACATTTATTGGGTGCAGATTTCAGTTACTACTTGACTGAACGAGAATCTATATTTATCTTGCCAGCATTCACAGTGAGGAGCTTGGAGCATATGGGTTTGGGTGAAGGAGCCGTCAGCTATTTACTCTATTTTAACAAGTGAAAATGGATATTTACTTGTACTGTCGGGTAAAGCTCATGTCCGGCTTCCCAAGTTGTCTGGAATTGTATTCTGTTAAGCATCCTTCTCTCCTTCCCTTCTCCTGGTGTCCTCACTGCCTTTCTTCCTTTTTCTGCATTTTGTCATTTCCTCCATGTTGACGTCTCTGCGCCCTTTAGTTTATCCAACCATAGATTCAGAAATACCTTATTATTCCCAGATGAAAATTGCAGGGGCTGCACTTTATTTTTAACGATAAATAAATTATTGGCAGCCCGATTTTAGCAGCTTTATTTGACTGGTCAGCTATGGCAACAGCAAGACACTTCTTCATAGAATTGAGGCTCCATTGAAATGTGCAGCTAAGAGCACGTGACACACTCGTTGCTTGACTGACTGTTCTCTCTTTCCGAACCCATTTATTATTCTCATGCTTAAATAGGTTGAGATTATAGGAGAACATTGTGCACAGGGTTGCCAGTTTTTTGTAGGTTCTGTCTGTAACGTTAGTTGATTTAATGGAAATAAAAATATGCAGATGGAGTCTGACTAATCTAAAAGTCCCAAATGAGCGATGCTGTAAAATGAAATGACTAGCTGTACACAACAGCGAAATTAATGTTGCAGAAATCACTGTTTCGTATTGTTTTCTCTCAGCTGAAGATAAAAGTTAGCTTTAATGACTAATAAATTATCAAACGCATTGTTTGTCTGTCTGACTCACTCCTCTGCTGTGTGTTTTTTTTTCTTTTCAGATACCTCTGCCTCTGGGGACACCAAGTCCCGAGTGACTGACAGCTCCCAGTCGCCCAGCTACAGAGTCAGGGCCGAGTCGGAGCAGGTGTCTCTGTACTCCCCGGAGCAATCCTCCCTTCATGAAAGTGAGGGTCCGTTATAACATTCTGTCCATCTTTTCCAGTGTTTATGATTTATTTTTATTTTTTTACCCTTTGCATTGACCTGATATATTTTCAGCCGCTAAACATTTCTTTATCAGTCTATTTAAACTTGTAAAATCAATTTTGTGTTTTTTAAAAAACACACTTGTAACATGGCCTCTTCAAAGCAGGAATTTTTAGTTTGAAAGCTGATGATGGGAATTAATGTTTGTTATAGTATTAGTTAGCTTAGTGGAGTCTTTCTACATTGATAAGGTGCCTCTAACAAGGGATGGGCGATATAGAACAAATCTATATGACTGTACTAAACCAAAAGGGATGATTTTAAAAAGTATTCATTGCTTTTGCTTGACATTGATTTTATGGCCTGGAAAGAAATGAACATTGTTATTGAGAATAAAAAAATCCAAAATGAGCAGCTACTGAATAGTCCCAAGTAGATGCCAGTTACATTTGGTGGTAAAATGTTGTTAACGTAAATAAAGATAATCATGTAGAGTTTATTTTCATCACAAAAAAGAATTTTTTTTAAAATATAAATATAACACTAAACTCCATCGTAAATACCATTCACTTCATCGCCAAACCAACTGCAAGCTTTCCAATCTTCTTTTTGTAAAGAAGCACCTATAAATTGCTGTTTTCACACATGTGAAATGGTGAAAATATTCCCCAGAGGGAGGAATTCACAGTCCCGTTTTTACAAACTTTAATGGCTTTTATTGGGATTTAGTTGGAGACACCTGTGCAAAGAAGACATTGTAAAGTGGAAGAAAGCTATAAAAAAAACGTTTTGCAATTAAAGATCCTAAAATAGTAGCTTGCATTTTTATTCGTTCCACTTTAGTGCCTGGGTAGTGGGCTACCCTCTAGTAAAAGTCTATTTCTAAGTAGCCTAGATAATAAATAAATAAAAGACCTAACCAGTGTATGATTCTGGTTTGTGCTATGTACAGGACTTAGGTTTGTGAGGCCTTGTTTCTACCCGTTGGTGTGGTTCAGTATGCTAATTTTTTATGCTCAAACTGTAAATCCAGCCAATACAATTTAGCTGTACCCCTTCTCATTTGTTGGTCCTTAGCACAATTTCAGAAAGAAAGCCATTGTTGAAAGAAGTCAGTCTTTATTTTGCCATAATGGTCAAAGTAAAGTCCCAAAAATTGGAAGAATGGCTCTGGTTAGATAATACCAACACTGAACTTTGTGGCCTACATGAAGAACCCTCTTTGAGGCTGGGACACATGGTGAAGGCAGAAAGATGGAAGCTCTTCACAGTCAACTAGAACATGAAGAGACCTAAATAAGGTACAATCCAGTAAAGACAACCTTTGAAATTTCTCAGCACACCTGAGATTGGGTTTGTAGTTAAACCTTCCAACAGGACAACAATCATAAACGCACACAGCCAGAGTTACAATAAAACGGTTCACATCAAAGACTTGCAAACAACTATTTCTGCTCCACCCAGTTTTGCCTGAGCAATTTTATAAGGAGTAAAGGGCACAAGTTTCAGTTTCCAGATATGCAAACCTAGAAGAGACACTCCCCTAAATGACTGTAAAAGATAATGGAAGTAAAAGATGGTTCTACCAGTATTGTCTCATCGGAGCTGAATTTTGTTTCGTTTCATTATTTAACAGCTACGTATCTCCTTCTTCCCCCTGCTTTACTACAGATTACTTTGTATTGCTCTATTAAATGAAACTTTGGATCAGTCCTCAGTAAGCGTACGTTGCTATCCCCCATGATTACAAAAAGATGTTTATTCCTGTGTTCATTTTTATTTATTTTTTTGCCTGGTACACAGGGATGTCTAATTTCTACGGAGGTTTCTTTTGGCCCACGTTCAACACTTTATACAATCTGTTGTGTTCTGGTTCTAGAAAAAACACTTTTTAGGTCATTGCATGACTTAAGATATCTCTACAGTCAATGTTTGACCCTTCTTCTGTTATATTCCTAATTTGTGCAGAGCCAGTTTAACTGCACAAATTATAACGCTTATCTGCAAACAGATGGCGAATTAAACCGTCTCAATTAATAATGTCGTTTTAAACAACAATCTGTGTTTATGAATGCTCTGACCAGCTGCTCTCTGATCTGCGAAAGAAACATTTTGCGAATTCAAGCAGGATTTATTAACACCCGACAATATTAAAATACTGACACTGTTTTTTTTAGCAGCATTTGAAAGGGAAAGAATAACGGTTGTCATTGCGTCTGTATTTATAGCATTAGCGAGCATAAACATCTGGGATGGGTTATATCAAACAGCTGTAGGGTGACTCGGTGAGCAGATACGTTTCTGCATTTTTTTCACATATTCTTCATGTTGATAATGAATAACTGTATTTAAAAAAAGACATCAGTTTAATAGAGTTTTTAATCTGGTCCAATTCAAACGCAGTCTCATAGGCAAAGCCAAACAAACCTGACCGAACCTCGAACGGCAGGATTCCTTCACACTATGGACATTTTGTGAAAAGAATAAGAAGAGTACAAGAAAACTTTAAAAAAAACTATTACTATAAATCCTAGTGTGTAAAGGTTATCTACGTTTTTATTTATTCCGTCAGTTTATCTCTACATCATTTCCTAGAGATAAACAAGATGAATCACATCTTCCTGTTATCCAACAACTCTCTTGTTCGTCCATTTTATTATCATTTCCTTTATGTTCATGGTTAACGTTTATACTTCTGTACAAACTGTATTGACAATGTTGATTTTTTTATAACCACCATGTCTGAACAAAAATTACTTTATAGCAGGCATAGAAGATATAAATATGAATACATTTAAAACAGTCTCAAATTACTATTAATCTTGTTAAACTGAGACTTTAAGATGATAAAGCTCACTTTTTATTAGACAAAAAAACTGCAGAAAGTTTTCTGTGTGATTACGTTTTGATCCTTTGTGAGTCTGCTTGTAGTTAGAAAGGGACTTTTCCATTTTTCTTTGGTAAATGTTAAACATAGCACCAGTTCGCCTGTTTTAGAGTCTTCTCTAAGATACTAGCACTGCTTTAGACCTGGAAAGAAGTGTTGGCATTATCATTACGTCTTGAAAAGAATGACAAAACACCTGACCATTCATCAAATTTTGGAAGGGTTAAATTATAAAGCATTAAATCGTGGATTGCCAGAGGCGTTTCCTTCTTCCTGGGTTGTCACTGTTGGTAAAGGTCATAGCTGTCATGAAACCTCTCATGATATCTTCCCCATGAGTTTCTTACCCTTATCTATCTCCCTATTCTACATTTCATTTATGTCTGCTTCTGTCACCCTCACTCTCTCTCTCTCTGTCTCAGGGTCTGCAGGGAATTCGTGTGGCTCAGCTCAGATGAACTCCTACTCTGACAGCGGCTATCAGGATGCCAGCAGCGGCTACCTCAGCAGGCAGAACCAGGGCAAGGCTGAGCTCAAGATGCAGCACTCCTTCCCTGGAGCCGGCACCGGCACCTTAATGAGGAGCGCCAGGGCTGAGGGCCAAGCGTCAGCCCAGGTAATGAAACCGAGTGTATTTAAAGGATGGTGCCGTGTGTTATTTAAAGGAGGTAGAAAATAATAATACTGCTGGCTACTTGTATTGAGGTTTACTGGGATTTCAGAGGAAGTGCCGGAGTGAATTTTCCCCATCTAGAAGGCCAGATGACACAATGATCCACCTTTACAACCTGTTGCTATGCCCTCCCAGTCACTTGACTCATAGTAATCTACTCTACAATATTTGTTATTTTAAAGAATAAAACAAACATGTTTCAGGTCCTAAAAAAAAAAGCTATGGAAATAAACGAGCAGTATTCATCACTTTTTTAATGTGGGAACGCTGATTGGCTGCTGGACTATTTGGCTCAACCAACCATTAACTTGGCTAGAATCAGCTTGGAGAACTTGTTACTCTAGAAAGAGCAGAGCAGAGTAAAGGTGTAATATTTTAAGCAGAAGGCCTATTTACTGGAAAGTTTCTACAATTAAAAAAATTACTCTAAATCAACATAACACTACATAATGTCATAAAACTATGCAAATAAATATCCTAATGTCGTACCAAAAGTAGGGAACAATTGTTGCTTGTCTATTTTAAATAGAGCATTGTAGATTTTCATTTTCTGTATAAATACTATGAAGTTGTGGTATTTGTATCATACCATGGGTACGACCAAAACTGTAGAGCAGAACCCCTAAAGCACAGAAAAGTTTATTTTCAACTGAGCCGTTCAACGTAATCATGCTTTATATCATTTTTGCTTTCAAAAGTGTCTGTGAAACCCAACTGCGCTGTCACACACTAGGAGGGGTGGAAGATGAAGCAAACATGGCCAACAGTAAAGTCATGACCTATGATGGAACGGCTTTTATAATCCCGTTATTTTAAACGTCATTCTTGTTTTGGAAGTTGGTGCATGTCAGAGGGTTCAACACGGCGTGTTAATATTCTTTGTATCATCTTCTTCGGCGGAAGAGATATGTTGCCAATTATGTTTGTTTATTGCCCGCAGGTTCCGGCGGTCACAACAGCTCTGCCTGGCCGTGCAATGCGAAGGGTTAGCTCAGTGCCTTCCCGCTCTCAGTCGCCAGCCTACGCCACCACCATTTCCCCGTCCCGTGGCTCCCTGCGTACCTCGGTTGGCAACGCCTATGGCTCCCCTGTCGTAACAGAACCCAAACCTCTCTCCGGTATCCACTTCACAACCTTGCCCTCTGTGCAACGCAACGCAAGCATTGGCGGCGGCTCGCCGTACTCCCCACAGAAAACCTCTCCTGCGGGGCTGAGACGGATCAGCTCCACAAACTCGCGACCTGGCTCGGCCAACCGCACCACTTCGCCCTATCAGAGCTCGGCGAGGTCGGCATCTGGCCGCATGGGCTCGCCTCTCACGATGGCGGACGTCGTTAACCCTCCGCTGATAAAGCAACCGACCCACTCGTCCTCTCCAGTCCGGGCCAGCATGACTGCTGTGCCGCAGCACTACAGCTCCACTCTGCCTCGCTCCATGCTCCACAACGCTGACCCCTACGGACCTCAGAGCTATGACATCTACGAGAGGATGAATCGACCTGACAGCCTCACAGGTGCGCCGCTAAACACATGAAAACACACACTTCTCCCCTGTGTGCATCAGGGATTTTCTACATTTTAGAGAAGTTCACAAGTTCGGAGTCTGAGGTTGAATACGCTGACGGATGAAGAGATAAAATAGAGATATATTGCTTTATGATTGACTCTTTGTCTGTATGGTTGTTGATTGTTACCCTATTAGGCCCTTATTCGGAGAAAATCACTTCCCATGTCTGCACCGGTGATGTCTGTGGGGACTGGTAGCCGGATCCTAATGAGGGTGAACGTTATTATTATCCTGTTAAGGGGTTATTTTTGAGGTCGGATTAAGGCTAACGTTAGCATTACCGTCCACACATTACCTACAAATCAGTGTTGTGTCACCGTAGGAACGGCTGATGTTGTTTTTGAGCGTTTGCGTAATATTTTCCCAGGAACAGGATGAGGATATTTTTGGAAGAACGTGCCTGCCCAAACTGGTTTGTACATGTCATCCTCAAATCAAAAGTTTGTTTGCATTTCAGCAACCATGCAGGTGCTTGCAGTTGACAAAGTAATATCTAATTTCCTATACAGATGATCTATACACTTACACTGACTCTGATTCAAATGAAATAGTCCTTTAGGAGGGTAAACTAAGCTCCTTCACAGCTAATATTATGTTTAACGAAGAATAAACTTTCCTTCTCAACCTCATGCTGCCTGGGATTTCCTCAGATGCCCTCATTGACGGTGATATTAAAGGTGAAATTTTGATTGTAACGTCTGTTTCCTGCTTTCCTGTGTCTTTTTGCTTGGATGTCTTCATGGTCAGAGTCTGTATGTCATCCTTAGCTGGTTTGCTGTATGTGTCAGTGAATGTCTTTGTTAGCATTGTCTGGGCTTTGCGTCATCCAATGTTTAATCTGTGTGCAAAAATGAGATGTGTGAAGTCATGACAGTTCTGTTTTATCGCTTCAGGTTTAATGTTGTTTAAAACTATCTTTTATTTCAAAAGAAAGTCGGCCAATACCGTGTTAACAATGCTGTAACGTCTTTTTAGTAACTTAGAAAATCCTTGAAATGGTCACTTAATTTTTTACACTTAAGCTCAAATGTTTATTTCCACTAATTTGGAAAGTTTCGGTTCACTGCTAAAGATAACTCAAATCAAATTTTTTTCTGACGTTATATACTAATATTGTACAGTTCAGTTCAGTTATTATACATTACTAAACATAATGCACCTTCCTGCCTATTGTGTTTTTCTTCTTTATCTCATTTAAGCTCCTATCTTATTTCCATAATCTCTTCTTTTTATTTTCTACAAACGCACCCTCAAACATTTCGTCTTTATTATATACATTTTTCATCCGTGTCTGATGAGCCATACTTATTTGAAGTGGAATGATACCCATGAATGCCAACAAACAGCTCAAACCTAAATGTTTTTTGTTGTTGTTGTTTTTAGTGGAATTAAGTTTTCTTTCTCTCCCATCTTTTTTATGATTTCCCAGAATATATTTTAAAAATATTCTTGGCTTTTTTATTCATTTTCTACCCCTTAGTGTGCGTCCTCTCATGACATTTTTCTCCCGTACCACCCACCTGGTCCCACCACCTCAACAGTAACCGATATCAGAGCTTCCCCTTCCTACTGAAGAATGGAAAATGAAGACAAATTGTCCCTAATGATGTGCTCATTACATTCTGTCCATCGGAGTGCAGAGTGGAACAGAGTTGAAGCGGAAATAGCATATCTGCTCCCTCATTCTGACAAGCCTGGCTGCGTTTGAAGTTTTGACCATCATGCATCCCTTTTTATTGCTCTTATAGTTAGTTTCTTGTGCGCGGTAAGATTCTTGGTAATCCTTTCCCCTTGTATTTGCTGAGCATTTGCTGGGTCTGACGGGAATTTGCGAGTGTTTGAAGGAATGGATCCAGCTGCATCTGATTTTTTGAACGCCAGCACACACCAAGCCACCAGCGCCTTTCATGCAGCCTCTGCCAAGTATAATCTGTTAACGCCATAGTGAGAGGGCTGAGGTGGGGGAGTTAAATGACTATAACACTGAAGGAATGTGGGCCATTCATCCTCAGCAGACACCGAAGTGTTATGTCTCCCATAGAGTTTGCAGATGCTGTTCGAAGCGACTGCAGCCCTTCTATCGGGGGAATAAAGTAAATAAGGCACACGGACTAGTTTCAGGATAGGCCATTTCAGTGTGACTAATTTCCGTTGCTGCTGAAAGTCAGGGATAGAGATATGGAGGTGCATACGCTGGAAAATGTCTGCTCTTACTTGTGCTCAGGTGTGCCAAAGTGCCCAGTTATTATTCTGTTAAAACCTGTTGATGTGAAGTGTGCTATACACGCAAGATGCAGTGGATGCCAAAGTGTAAAGGCGTCACAATGATGCCTCTATAGTTGGTATTGTTTTTCTTTTTTTATACCCATTGTGTTTATTTTGTGGCTTAATATTCTCCGTGACATGCTAAAGATTCATCATTAAATGCAAATTATTTTTGCATTTAAAGATAACATCCCAAATTTAGGTAATGTCACAATATTTCAACGACGGGGGCAAAAATAGCGACTGTTTCATTATACAGGCTTAAACAGATTTCATATCCATCTAAGTCAGATCTAGTTTGCCTACGTTCCAGTAAGATGGGTTATGTAACAGAAGTAAGACGAGGTAAAGAAAGGGGGCAAGTAAATAAATAATTTGTGAAACCGAAGAGCTGCGTGTTAACCGAGCTGCAAGGATGCATGCTACGGCTTTTACGCCGTTTATTCTCACGGCCCTTCAGTCCAGTGTAGACAAGAAAGCTGTGTTCAACACGGCATTCTTGTCTCCACACATTTTTATGTCACACCATTCAAGTCATAGTGCTGTGTAGAATGTTAAAGTATGCGGATACCAGTCTTTCCATTTATTAGCTTGATGACATGTATGCGGGGTATAGGGTTTCTTTTGGGTCCTCTTAGCCTAGTACAGTTCAGTGACCCCCTGGAAAGATTTCTGGATGTCGTCTCAAGAGTCCTGAAATGTAAAATCACCTGAACGACTTAATGTATGCGTCCAAATCTGCATGAGAACACATCCTACGTCTAACCCGTTCGTTTTTCTTTAAGTAACCCAGGGCTGTATATTGCCACCAGGTCTGAACAAACGCCTTCCTGGATGGGCTTTTACAATGGATGAAAACGTTTTGGTGGTCCAAAACGGCCTCATTAACACTTCTTTTATTTTCGAGACCTTCCCCTCCTCCCAGCTTTCCCACCCCCTATTTTATCCTGCTTTGCTTTCCTTTTTGATTCGCCCGCCTTTTCTTATGCCTTTCATTACCTCCACCCACCGCTCTCCTACAAACCTTTGTACAACAGAGCTGCTGATTTCCTGCCAACCTGCAGCTACTGTCTGCTGTTTCACAAAGTAAAAGGCTTCCTCGACTTCTGAGTTTTCCACAACAGTGCACAAAAGAAAATATTCTTTACTCCAATGTAACTTTTATTTCTCTCCATTTAAGCGAGGAAAGTAGGTAGTAGCATCTATAGCTTTAGTACACAAAGTAATTACATTTTGTAAATCCTAAGCTACTTTTTTTGGGGGGGGAATATGTAATTTTGGGTACAAAGCAGTAAAATGGAGCAGAATCGGACTGTGGGGTGCCAAGAACCTTCTAAACTCTTAAAATAATGACTGAATTCAAACATATTTTAAAAAGTAACATCTATTTAAAATGCCATTTAACAAAAAGTTAAACATCTGGTCGATTTTTTGGTCACATGAATAAAAAATATTACTGGAGTATTATTGCTTAATGTGTGTAGCAATCTGTGCCACAGCGTTTGTTAGAAGCCTCCGACTGAAAAAGCAGGCTAATGAAGAGGATCCTCAGGGTTGTCCATAATTTTTCTAATATTGTGAAGGATCATTCTACACACAGTGTTTTCAGATTTCACTCCTCTGTTGAGGACGAGCTCTTGTTTGAGAAACCAGAATGAGATGATTTGAGATTTGTGACACTGTATTATCTTTCTTGAATTAACCGACAGAAGACATTGTGTCTGTCTTCTGTCGGTTAATTCAAGAAAGATAATGTGGCAATTAAGATCTGTAATTGTTGGCTGTTAAACTTTGGGATTTAACCAATGATCAGTGTTTTCTTATGGGCCTACAGTGTGTCCTCACTAAATTATGCTTGGTTCAAGCGACCAGATAATTGTGTCATATTCGGCTGCAGCTTTCTGACCCACATGCAGTGTCAAACAAGGATTGATCAAGGTTTAGTGAAGCGTTTATTTACGGTGAATCAAAGCGACAATTTTAATAATTATAATGTGCCAAGAAACATGAAGTTGGACGGCTCAGGCGTCTCAGCGAAAGACGATTAGTTAGCCGGGCGACTTGGCAAAGAAGTCCTTCAAATTTCACATAAAGGAACATTTCAAGGTTTGTTTAAGTTAGGCTGGTTTGCAGTAAAATTCCCAGTGTCAGCATTGAGAAACGACTAACAGTCTTTACATACGGAGCGTCAGGTCTACCGTTCCAACACATTGCGCCTTTTAAAGGTTCATGATTTTTAGTAGTGGTGAAATCACTTGCACTGGAGACGTTGTTTAAATGTGAACAAATAGGCTTTAACCCACATCTGACACTCCTTGTCGGTGCACTGCCAGCTCAGAATCCAGACCACAATTACCATGTAAACAGAAAAGGCGAGGGATTCTTTGTTCTTTTGTCGTTAAGACAAAAATAATCTTTTGGCTAATTTTCCCTGAGATCCCTATTGAGCTGTTGTTTTGTTTTAAGAGACCTCAGAGGTCATCATCCAAAAAACGATCCGCTACTTTCATCTAAAGCTCGGCTCCCCTTTCTCCCCCGAGAGTCTCTGGTCCACAAGGACGCAAACATCCCTATTTATTTGTTCTTCAGTCTTATTTTATGACAGGACTCCCTCATTTAGCCGGTTCTGCCTGGTAGCCTCAGTGTTTAGTTACAGTCTGCAGCTGAGCTCATACTGCTGGAGGGGACCCAAGTGACGACTGCAGGCTCTCGATATGTGCAACGTGCAGTAAGTTGCCAACTGTACTGCGGCCCGCTGGGGTTCACAGTTTCATGAGCTCCACTGATGTGAGGTTTAACGCAAACAAACACTAGATCGCTTACATTGGGCGGGCTCATTTGGATTTCGATGTAGAAACGGAAAACAAAGCCACTTTCATTATTCGCATCGGCCATGTGTGTTTTTCATTTTTCCTCAGAATGGAGTAGCAGCCTTAAAACATTTATAGCTCCTCCAATATTTAACAGTAAGAAATCTACATTGTGTCTCTCAAGCCAAACAAATGTTTGTCTTAACATAATTTTAGTTTATTTTCAGTGTAATAGAATTACGCATTTCATATTACTCAACAACGCAAAAAAAACGTATACTTTGTCATGTTAATACACAGCACATTTTTCAGCGTATTATTTCTGGTAGGTAGTTTATGTTAAGATATGTTTAGATTGCTGCTACCAGAGTTCAGCTTTAAAGAGGAATCAAGGTTATTCTTTTCATTTACAGAATAAGAAAAAAAGTTCATATGTTGTTTTTTTGGGGTTTTTTATGACAAAAAAACTTCGTCATACAAAGCAAGGTGATATTTAAATGTTTTTTCCGACCGATCTTTTGGTCTTTTGTTATCTTTAAAAAGCTGCGAGAGAAAGTGCTCAGAGGTTTCTTCTGTTGTATCAACCACAGTAATGCCACAAAATCCTTCACCTCCATGGTCGACTAGTTTTAGAAGTACAGGTTTTCTGTGGGGCTTTGATAAAAAAACTAAAAACTAAAAGTAGTTCCCAGTATGTCTGAAATATTATTTACTTCAATCATATATATAATTCTTACTGTATATATATATATATATATATATATTACTCAAACTTAAATACTAAGAAAGTTATTTACTTTAGTTACTCATTTTATTTTCAAATTCTTTATAGTGTTATCTAGTCTTAAATGTGAGCTACTTACTCTGCAGAAGTTACACAATTTCTGACAGCAGGATTTATATATACAATACAGTTAATCTTTCAATTATTGCAATAATAATAATTCACGGCTATACCACAGCTGTCCTTTATACTGCATTTAAGCTTCATCTCTGTAAAAGTGTCTACAACATTGCAATTAGGTCAGACATCTTTGCAGTTTTTGGTGTTGTATATTATATTTCAAGTGCCATTGATTGATGTTCTGCGTATTGATCACTTAATTGGCCAGTTGAATGGACTCTAACTACCCTTTATGGCCAAATTCATTGTATATCTGTAGTACTTCACACAGGCAGTTAGGAACATGGTCCCATAGTAAAGAAAGGGAAAAAAAGGCCAAAAAAATAAAGATTAATTTTATTTAATATGATTATGAAATTTTTAGAGCAACTACATATACTTTTCTGAGAGTGTGCAGTCCTAATCTGTACCAAATGTTAGTTGTGCAGCTCATTTAATTGTGTAAAGAAAAGATATTTAGTTGATCAATTCTGCCCTGACATATTATCTTCTTAGAAGCAGTTTTTACATCCCGTTCTTTTCAGCAGTTCTATATGTTTTCTGTTTGTATCAGTTTTGAAGGAAAAAAAAGCATTTCTTTATAAAAAGATTGTGTTCTACTGAAAATTTTAGTAAAATTACCCCTTATTTATATTTTACCTCCTTTATAAACAGTAGAATGAGATGAAAGTTAGTTCCAGTAATGTATTCTTCCTCAGTTACACGTTGGAGGAAGATTTTGTCTCTGCACATTATTCAAGTTATCTGCCCACTGACGGTTCTCTTCCTTCTGCAGGAATACGGAGTTCATACGCCAGTCAGCACAGCCACCATGGACAGGAAATTAGGTCAACCATCTCCCCAGAACGCCACATCTCACCCATATATGAGGATCGGACTTTCCGGGGTCCATTGTATCGCACCCCCAGCCACACCCAGCACGGCACACTTTACAGAAGTGGCTCAGGTTGGTCGAGCTTTTAGTTCTGACAGATTCTTGAGAGCACCATAACAGCGTAAACTATGAACTATATTTATGCATTTAGCAGACGCTTTTATCCAAATCCTATCTTGAAACATAAACAGCAACAAGAAACATTGGTTGTCTAAACCTGACTAGTTTGAAAAAAAAAAAACATTTACATATTGTGCATCCTTACTTGAAATAAGTCACCCACAATTTCACCCAAGCTGTATTTGATGTTTTGTGATTGCGATTGGTATTTTATAGGTTTTACTGCCCTGCAGTAAATCACCTATGTTCAGTAAAATAAATATTCAAAATAGGAAGTGATCTTTTTATACTACGATTTAAGTAGGCAATTGTAAACTGTTTGCATTTACGTTTTAAATCAACTAGAAACCCTGTTTGCCTTTTGCTTCTGTTTCCTTTCTTTGTGTTTGCTCTCTGAGATTCATAATGCAGGTCATGGGAAGCCCTGATATTCTTTTAACTTAAATCATTTTATCTAAGCCAGGCACATCTTTCTCCTCCTCTGATGCCGGTGCTCTGTTTGACTTCAAAAATCTGCGAGTATTAGCCTGTTAATGAGCGCGACCTTGACCGTCCTGTTTTGTCTCCCTTGTGGAAAACAGTCTGTCTGCTCTTTATCTCTGTGTACATTAAGTTGCTCCTTCACTTTCCTGTTTTGGATTCCCTTTTTTAAAATGTTTTATTCTTCCTAACGGCTCCTTCTCTGTTTCACATTCTTTTTCTTTCTTCACCGTCTAACAGAAAATGGTGAGACAGGTGTTAATAGGCAGGTTCTAATGTGTCATGTTGCCTGAAAGGAATCCATTACCCATGTGCCACTGAGCTCTTGAAAAGGGACAGAGTCGGGCAACTTCTATTTTACCCACAACTGTCTCTTTTTTTCCTCTCCAACTCATTCTTTCCTTGTCTAAAACAGTGTTTTTCAACCAGTGTGCCACACTAGTGTGCCGTGGAAATTATCTTGGTGAAATTGGATAATTGTTGAGTATTTTTTAAGTAGATAGGTTAAGTGCAATTTGAAATAACAGATATAAAATATGATAAAAAAACATGTTTATTTGATTCATATTAAAGACACTTTGATAAGAATTACTATACATTTAATATATGCGACTGTAGAGTATCATTTGTTAAAATGTTTGGTTGGTGGTGTGCCTGATGACACTTTCAATGAAAACAATGTACCGTGGCTCAAAAAAGGTTGAAAAACACTGATCTAAAATACAAATGTAAACACATTTCACACATTCAGGCTTACCAACTGCACAGGGAAGATCTGCTTAGAGAAATAGGTTCACTAATAAATATTGTTGATGTAGTGTAGAAGCTCCAAAAAAGACAAAAACAATCTGCTACCTGTTTTCCACAGATGATGAGAAAAAATTGAGGAAGGCTGAGCTGAAGGGGATGTTCGATACGCAGTCTTTGCATGAGCTACTTTATTTGAAAAATCCATTTGATCCAGGGGTTTTTCTTCGTTATGTTTGAACATTATATTTCATTGAACCATTTTCTCTGAATAGTTTTTTTCCATGCCTTTTTTGTTGTTGTTGCTGCCTGAAGCCTTTATTGCACTGTGTAAAATGGAACAAGACAGAGATTATTTGACGGCTGAAAAAAATAAGGAGCTAAATAAAAATTGATTGGAGACTCAATAACATTTTAATATAATCATAAAGTTATAATCATAAAGTTGTTTTTTTAATTTAAATTTAAAAAAGTGGAACTAAAAATGGAAACATTGACTTATCAAAAAAAAAAGAATTTATTTTTTAATTTTTTTAAGGCAGAACTTGCAGCGAGACAACATACCTGTAAATCCAGCATAAAATAACAAATGCAGATTTCTGGGCAGATTTAAACATAGGACTGATTTAATATGTCCTGATTACTGACCTTTCTCGCATGCACCTTTTTATTTTTAGCTCCGCTTTCAAATGTCGCTATAGGGCTGAGATCAAGTTTTTATTTTCCGTAAAGCTAAATTAGTAATGGAACTATCTAAAAAGTTTGACCCACATCGATATCAGCCGTTAATACTGCTGTCATGGCCTATAACTCTTGGAGTAATGGCGTCTTCTAGTCTGAGTGGCATTTTGGCCTATGTCTGTGAAGGACTCATTTGACTTTAGATAATAACAATGTTGCACCATCTTCAGCCGGATTGGTGGCTTTTCTTCTTATCCAAACATTCTGTTCGCGGAGCTCATCTCCCCGCTGAACTTTGTCATGGCTGGACATTCCCATACTGTTTATTCCATACGATTATTTGAACAGGTGAACGTGGGAACTTCAGGCATTTAGAAATTGTACCCAAGGATTATCCAGGTTTGTGGGGGTCTGTCAGGGATTTTGCTGATTTTTTTATTTATTTTTTTAAAGTTGTCACACAAGGAAGCAGCGTGTGAGGTGTTGCCTCAAACACGCTTTTATTTTTTTTTCAGGTTCTTCACAAGCCTGACAATAGTGTATGTAACTGTTTGACCTTTAAGGAATTATTAAAAAGGTTAAAATGTCCAAAACAATTGCGTCGTCTTTTACAGGAAACTTCAACTCAGTCTACAGCGGGGGTGCCCAATGCGTCAATCTCAAGAGGGGTGCAGGTCGATCGCAAGGCATTAAAGCAACTAGATGACCATTTGTCTTTTGATTCACATACCGGGTAGCAAATTGATGTCCATTTAAGCATGCAAACACACGCTAACTCTACGTTAACTTTGGGTTACCTGCCTTAGCAAACTACGGTGTCGCGTAGCCAGTCTCCCAGTCTCTCTTAGCATAGGCGGAGCTAGTGGGGCTCGAGGCCGGGGTAGCACCGCACCCCCCTGAAATCTACATATTTATACGTATATGAATGTATTCATAGATCTATCCACTTGTGCTTGGGGAGAAACACACACATTCCCCAGTTTTTTTATGACAAAGTAAGATGTGTTATAGATCAAACTTAATTTAAATTAAAATGTACTTCATCCTAGACAGAATATACAGTAAGAATTATTTTAATAATGTAAAATAAATAAATGTTTTGCTTTTTTTTTTAAGGGGTCATCTTTTAAGTAGCTCACAAGCTGGAAAAGTGTGGCTACCCCTGGTGTACACTGTATCACTTAGCATGTCCTTTCATCTTGTCTTGAAATAACATGCTAAGTTACATAATGAAATGTGGTTTCATTATGTAATTTTCATTGTAATAGTTTTGTTTTTGTTTTTTTTGTTTTTTTCAATATTCCTGTTTTTCTAAGAAAAATGGCTTTTTGGGGATAAATATTCCTTGTTGCTTTGGATGCTGTACAGCAGGATTGATTTCAACGTATATAACAACTATCTAGTTAAATGAGTGGTTTCAACACCATTTAATTTCTTTTTGTGATAAATAAACAATTTTTGATTAGATTTGATAATTAATCTGTATAATATGATTGTAATGTTTTATTGAGTTCCTGAACTATATTTATTTTTATTAGTTAATATTTAAACGTAGTTGTGAGCGAAAATTAAAAACTAACCTCTTGTTGTTTTGAGTTCCTCGTCCTGCATCCCTGTGAGGGTTATATTTTGGGAGATGGAGACTTTGCAGGCTTGAGTCATTGCCTTACAGAGAAGTGCACCGATGCGAGAAATGTGTGTTTTTGGCGTAACACCACAAGTTGACGTCTTGGTCGCTGGTAGGAGGGAGTTCGGGCTCCCGTGCCCATTTCTTTCGGGGTCTGCTGATGCAGATCTGAACGGCACAGCAGGCACGGATCACGTGACATCAGTTAGAAGGAGGGCTAAACCTTACTAGCCTGTTTTTGCGGTTTAAACAATGGGTCACAATGCTATAAAATCCCATGGAGAAAACGAATAGAAGGTAGAAGATTCAACGAACTTACACACAGGCTTGCTGAAACTCCTCTTTTTGGTCTTGATGTTTCACTTTTAGTTGTTTTTAATCCTGTTTTTTTTTTTTTTTTTGTTTTGTTTTGTGAAGCTGGTCAGTACTTGCAGTTGCCTTTTAACTGAATTAGTACACAAGAACGGGAAGGATCAAGAAGGCTGCGAAGAAAGAATTTGCGGATTATCAAGCAGGTTAAGTCCTTCTGTGCTCTCTGAACACAAGCTGGACCCCCCTAAGCTACGTGCAAGCTAGTAAATGTAAAGTAAGCCTTTAGAAAGAGAATAGATCTACTATCTGCAACCGCAGGAGCCGCGTTTTATCCTCGCCTTTAATTGGGTCCACATTTGAGTTTTTGCAGATTCTGTAATAGCAGCAGCATGTTTGTATTTTCAGCTTTGTGTAAAAAAAATAAATAAAATAATCCCTCTAAAGTACCAAAATACAAAGCTCTCAGTTCAGCTCAAGTGTTGCATTGCTCTGTTATCTCGCATGTGGTTTTGTGTGTTTGTGTTTAATCTCCTTCCATGATTTTCTGTTTCAGGTGTGGGAAGCCTGCAGAGGACGTCCAGCCAGCGCAGTGCCATGACTTACCAAAGAAACAACTATGCTCTTAACACGACAGCCAACTATCCCGATCCGTACCACTCTTCACAGTACCGGCCCTCTGACCCGAACTACGCTCGGCAGGCTCTCATCATGGACGACGACGCCCAGCGCTCTCCTTCAATCGACAGCATCCAGAAGGATCCCAGGTAAGCTCCGTCATATTTCTAGTAACATGTTGAGTTTTCATACGCACCAGATGTATTCTGTGGTTTGAAGTTTCACACTCAAAAGCCATCCAGAGAGTCCAGTTGTGCTTACAAAGCATCCCTGTTCTGCTGGGTCAACATGGGTGTCTTCTTACTGTTCAAACACAGAGCTCAATTCCTGGATAGCTACACAGGACTTTAGCCATTAAGCTGACTCAACTGCGCCTCATCGCCTCACAATAGATTCTCACAGGCACCAAAGTGCTGCGTCTGCTTTTGTCATACAGATGTGTGGATGTGCAGAGCATGGATTGACAGCTGGTTGTAAAACCCTGACGCTGCATGTTAGAGGCTTTGTTTACAGTTACGGCGTGCTATAACTATTTAAAGGTGGAGCATCCCAGAAGTGGCTGCTTCGGAAGTTCACCAGACTGGAATTTGGTCTCGGATTTCTTCCTTGGAATATATTTACAGATTCAGCTTTTAAAATAGACGAGTTAATGTTGACATATAATTCACCCCAAGCATTACAAAGTCATCTCGGCTACAACTGTAAAGGTATGTGTTTCAGTTAGACATACTTGTAATTTAGGAGAGATTTTTGCACATTTCACTAGTAAGAGTTTGAAGGTCCAATTAGCAGGATAAGGCCACAGGTTTGCTCAAAAAATTGCAATGCACACAACATTATGGGTGACATTCAAAAGAGGACAAATTGTTGGTGCACGTCTTGCTGTCGCATCTCTGACCAAGGCAGCAAGTCTTTGTGATGTATCAAGAGCCACAGTATCCATGGTAATGTCAGCATACCACCAAGAAGGACGAACCATATCCAACAGGGTTAACTGTGGAAGTAGGACAAAGCTGTCTTAAAGGGATGTTCAGGTGCTAACCCGGATTGTATCCAAAAAACGTAAAACCATGGCTGCCCGAATCGTGGAGGAATTAAATGTGCAGCTCAACTCTCCTGTTTCCAGCAAAACTGTTCATGGGGAGGGTCAATATTCACGGCCGGGCTGCGATAGCCAAACCTTTGGTCACTCGTGCCAATGCCAAACGTTGGTTTCAATGGTGCAAGGAGCGCAAATCTTGGGCTGTGGACACTGTGAAACATGTATTGTTCTTTGATGAGTCCACCATTACTGTTTTCCCCACATCCGGGAGAGTTACAGTGTGGAGAAGCCCTAAAGAAGCGTACCACCTAGACTGTTGCATGCCCAGATTGAAGCACGGCGGTGGATCAGTGATGGTTTGGGCTGCCATATCATGGCATTTTCTTGGCCCAATACATGTGCTAGATGGGCGAGTCACTGCCAAGGACTACCACTCTGGATGTGAATGTGAATCCAATGGTTGAAACATTGTACCCTGAAGGCGGGGCCATGTATCAGGATGACAATGCACCAACACACACAGCAAAACTCGTGAGGATTGGTTTGATGAACATGAAAGTGAAGTTGACAGCCTGCACAGTCACCAGATCTAAATATCATTGAGCCACTTTGGGATGTGACTCAATAATAATATTTGTGACCTGACCACTGTCTTGCAAAAATAATGGCTTAAAATCCTTCTAAACTAAAGGGAACAAGGAATAGACTTGATGCACAGTGGTTCAAATTCCTCCTCTTACTTATAGACAGTCTGAAGCTTGCACAAACGTTTAGAGGACTTCATTCTTCTCTCTGCTGACATGCTTAATAGAAATGCATTTTGCCATGGAGTGATGTCCAGACTAACTTTAGAAAAGCCAACACCGACGATGCAGAAATGTTGCAACCTGGGCACCTCAACAGAGCTGCAGGCTTATTATCTTTTGATATTGTTTTAGGTTAAATAGCTGTGCCTTTACTTCCTTTTATTTAATTGAGCTTGTAATACTATCAAATGTGGTCTAATTTGACTTCCATTGTACTCTTGACAAAAAGGCATAAAGTGAAAATTATTGCATCTGTCGTCAAGCTGATGTGTTTTCACCCTACCTCTACTTCCAGAGAGTTTGCTTGGCGTGACCCAGAGCTAATGGAGGTAATCCAGATGCTGCAGCATCACTTCCCCTCGGTGCAGGCCAATGCAGCCGCCTACATGCAGCACCTGTGCTTCGGCGATAATAGAATCAAGAGTGAGGTGGGTGCCTTCCTGTACGGAGCCATAAACCAGTTAATTAAGTCTAACCTGTTAAAACTTTAACTATTTACAGTATGGTAATTTATTTTAAACTTATCATTGCAATTCATATGTTAAAGGTAGTTAAAGATTTATTTTTTCTGACAAAATTGAAAACTGATCATTTAATTACTATTAATCCGTGATTTGCGTTTATCAACTCGGCCATTTTCAAGTAATTAGAAATAATTTATGTTTTGTAAGAATTTATGCAACAAAATTTTTTTATTTTATTTTGTTTTAATTCATATTTGAACTCATTTTTGCTTTCTTTATTATTGTTCCTTATGCATTTTGTTTAAAAAAATGAACCTCTTATAGACAGTGTTTTGTATAAATAGTATATTTTGCACACTAAAATGTTAAATCTGTGAATTACTGAATATTTTATGCTATTTGGTTTAAAGGTAGTGCTTCCTTTTTATATATATATTTCTATTCTCTTTATTCTGTGCACAAAAGAAATGCCTGTTTTTTGGGGGGTTTTCTTGGCACCTTTTTTTTCTTCTGCCCATCTGTAATCTCCTGTGGTTAAAGGTTTCTTTCCGACCAGCATTACTTTGCTAGATAATTTGGGTTCGGCATGAATAAATTCCTTGCTGCTGCATCTCTTGTCGCATGAATAAATTCATGATTTTTGTTCTCCCCTGAAATCTTAACTATAAGCAGTAAAAAAAAAAAAAAAAAAGCCCCACAGTTAAATCAGTTGAAATCCACGCCTGACCTTATTTACCTTATCACCAGGTGTGTAGACTGGGAGGAATTAAACACTTGGTGGACTTGCTCGACCATAAAACCATCGAGGTCCAAAGAAACTCTTGTGGGGCTCTGAGGAACCTCGTTTATGGGAAAGCTATGGACGACAACAAGATCGCCGTCAGGAATGCTGGAGGGATCCCTGCTCTGCTCCGTCTGCTGAGGAAGACCGTCGATGCAGAAGTGCGGGAGCTCGTCACAGGTCGGTTTTTGTTGTTCTAACAAAATTTATTCGGTTTAGTTTTATTGCTGCCAGAGAATAATCTCAATAATGATCGGATCAGTAGTTTTCCTAACCTCTCCTCCAGTTAATGCCAGAGTCTGTTAAATTGGATTGTAATGCATGAAAACACAGAACATTCATTTGTTGTTGGTGTTTTTTTTCTCACAAACCATACAAACAAACAAAATTCACCCAAAAAACTTAATAAATACTAACCGCGTAATATGATCAGTACAGTCTTTATATTTAATGCCAAAGTAACAAACCAGATTGGCTAATGTATTTTATTACTTTGCATACTTTAATATATAAATCTGCGGCGGGTGTTTGCCTCAGTAGATCATTCCTATCTCTAAACTCATCACAGATTAATAACTTTCTGCAGTGGGGTCAGTTTTATGCAAAAAATACAAACACGTTTCCAGGTTGTTTGGTGCTAAATATTAAAGTGATATCATATAAGGATTAAGGAGTAAAATGTTTTTGGGATATGTTGAATATACATTTAACACACATGACAGTATTGCCATTTCTACGAATATTGGTGTCGTTTTTACTGCTGTTTTTTACTACTCTACTATGTAAAACAGTCTCCACACGTTCCCTCCTCTCTGTCCTGGGCTGCATGCTACTCAGGTTTGTTTGTGTAGTTTAAGCCTTGTACATGGGATATAAATTCATGTTGTTTTGAATCTGGGCGTGAGTAAGCCAAAGACATTTGGCTTCCAGGTGGCTGAGTCAGCTGTTTGTGCAGAGACTCCAGTCTTCTTTTATTGCCCAGTTTCAGGTTACGGTCTCATAATCCCCAGGGGCAAAACAATTCAGCTGGAGTATGAGCCCAATAATTTCGTATTAACTGGGAGGGAGATTGTTTTCTGCTTCCTCTATCAATCAAGTGTGTATTTACTTTGCCTAACACAAACCGAAGGAGAAAAACATTCAGCTTTCTTAAAAGGACATAGGGGATAATTTGTCTCTGCTCCCACTTGTTTTTATTAAACGGGTTAAAAAAAGAAAAGTGTAAATCATCTGTCTTTGTGCTGTTTATTCAGACCTGAAGAGTGTATAGGGACTGTTCTACTTTCATCCACTATTCAGAAAGCCTGCTTTGGCTAATTGGTTGCAGAGAACCCGCAATGGTTTTTTTAAAAAAGGTCAGCAATCGAATCACCTTTGGTTAATTACAACGAATGAGAACGAACCATATAAAGAACGTTTTTCCTAGGGTCGAGTTGTGGTCTGGTTATTTAATTTGTTATTTTAATGTGTTGAAGAACCTTAATTTAAATGACTAAATTACAGCAGACAACTGCAAATTCATACATTTTGAGATTTTTGGTGGGGGGGTTGCTATAGACCAACACAAAGTAGTGCACAATTGTGATGTTATTGAAAAATGATACATTTCTTGCAGATAAAGGATAGACCATATAGAGGTCAAAACTCCCTGCTGGGATTTTTTTCAATTTCACATTTTAGGTAAATCTCTACTAGCACCATATGTTTGCCCACCTAGCTGGTCTAGGTTTTAACTGGGCCTTTTTAACACATGAATATAGGTCGGTCTAAGTCTCTCTGTTATAGGTGTGGCTTTGTGTTTTGGGTTTTCGTACTGATGAACAGTGAACCTCTATCTCTGTCTGTTGGAGCCTCAAACAGGATTTTTGTCATCTATTTACCTCCATCAATCTTCCTGTCAACTCTGACCAGCTTTTATGTCACTGCCTCAACAACTTTTACTGTAGGGATGATGTGTTCAGAGGTTGATGTTCAGTTTGTCCTTATTGTTAAATGGAAGGCAAAATCGTTGCTCACTTTCAACTAGGACGTTTTTTTCTGCACGTGCTTGCTGTGTGCTCTCATAGCCTGTGGCTTTTTGCAAACAACACATCTGACCCCAACACAGTCAAACCGAAGTAACCAGTAGATGTTGAGATTTTATGAAAGAATAATTTAAAGACCTTTTTAAAAACCCAGGGAACACATGGAGAGATAACTGGAATAACCTGTGACTGGAATGCATGAAGTAACAGGAGAATCCAGCAGTGAAAGAGAGTGAAAGAGAGCAGGTTAAACACTGGGAGCTCGATTACTAGAGCGATCTACAGGACTAATTCCTAAGAGAGTCCAGCTGACAGGGGAGAGAGAGAGACGGCACCAGGAAACAAGTAGGAGTAAAGACAAACAGAGAAGCTGGGAAAATAAATCTAACTGTGACAAAACTAAACTTTAGTCAGAAATAATAAAGATGATCTGACTAAAATATCTAAGACTAAAATAATCTAAAGGAAAAGGCTGATCTAATCCAACAATTAATGACGGAGGCTTTAGGCCTACAGGACAATGACTTGTCCTGTAGGCCTGAGCCGTGGGTCTCTGCAACTCCTCCAGAGCTACCTCTCTCAGTCTGTAAATGGAAACAGACAGCTATTTGTTGGTAGGTTTGCTTTATGTGCTCATTGTTCTTAATGACACTTATCATTCACCAATGTCCTCGAACAAAACATCTGACGACTTCACAGAACAGCTGAAGACCCAAAAATCTAACCCGATCACTAATTAATGGCTTTCTGCTTTAATTTTTAGGATTGAATGCAAATGCTCGCTACAGTAGTCCAATTTTTATACAATGTTTTATTTTGCTTGACAATTACACACTTCCTGGTGTTGGTCTGTCACAATTCTCATCAAATATATTAAAGCCTGGGGTTGTAATTTGAAAATGGGGGGAAAGGTTTAGAAGGGATCAGTTATTTTGCAAAGTGCAGGACTCTCTGAGTTAAGCTGAGAGGCACCTACCCTTTATAGTTCACATCAAGATGGCTCTGAGGTTCAGTCAATAGAGCATTGACATTTCTTCAAGTTCAGCTCCCTGAATTTAAAAGGTTAATAAACTAGGCAGTTTTTAGGTTCTCTGCCCCATTACAGGCTGACCCAAATAGTGGCCCTGTTAAAACTTCACCAAGCAATGTCTGTGCCCCGCTGATATTTAATTCAGAGACAAAGATTGTCTTAAAGGAGCAGTGGCAAGCTTCTGAGAATGGTCAGGTCAGTTTCATCATACAACTCGATTGTATTAAGGGAGTTGTAACTAGGATGTAATTTATTATGCACACAAGCCGGCACTGTAATGAATTTATATTATATTTATATTATCTGAAGTGAAATGTGTAGCTTCTCTCTATTTCAGAGACATGGTTTAATGTTCTTGCATGTTGCAAGACGGAAAAAACAACAACAATCAAACATTGGGTCAAGTAAAAAAATAAATTGCAGACATGGATTTCCTGCACTCAGAATCTGCAGCTCCTGATAAGTAAATCCAACACACCGCGATCCCAGTGCGTAATGGTTAGCTAGCAACTCAACGATTTCAACCAGATCGTTCAATCAATAACCACTTTTACACATCGGCTACGCCTCATTGTTACAAAAAGGGTGTCTTTGTGAAGCCCTCGCTGTTTTTTCTGAATGATTCTCTCGGATTACACAAAAGAAGCTCAGCGCTGTAGCATTGCTTTCTTTTGACGAGTTGCAGAACCTGCTGGGTCACGGCGGTGGTTTTGTGTTGTTGTTTTTTTTGTGGAGCCAGCAAAGATTGTGTCAAAGATTGCATGACCCATTTTTGAACCCTAGCTTTTTCTGAAGACATTTAAGTCATCTTTGAATAACTGCTGATTCTGACATTAATGATTTCATTATGTAGCTCTCCACACGTTTCAGTAGGGTTTGTCAGAAGGAAACCAGCGCTTGAATTAGATTGAGATTACATGAGAAATTAGCTACTTGCTGATTTTTCAGCTTGACCTGGCAGGCTTTTTGAAGAATCGGTTTTCGGTTCTTTAAACGAGCCCTACATGAGCCATACCAGGTTGTTCTGAATACACTCCCTCTGTGTAAAGTTTCTAGTGAAGGAAGAGGATTCAAATTTAGCTATTTTCATCATCATTGAGGTGTTTTAAAAATAACAAAGAGATTGCACAAACACTTGAACTGAAGACATGACTACTGTGTTTTGTTTTATGGTTTACGGCACATTTTTTTAATATTTTTTCCTATTTGTTTGAATATGTTTGCTTTTGTTTAACTTCTGCTGGTGCACTTGTATTTCCCCAGTATGGCAAAATTAGGAATAGTTTGATTCTTCTGCTGCTACGAGAGTTCTGCTAGGCTAGGCTAGGCTTGCAGATTAAATATGGTTCTATTTTGTCTCAAAACGTCATATTTCTAAATTGGTTTTCAGGAAGCAAGTATTGCTCAAAACCCTTTCTGGTTAGAATGAGGACAAGAACATCTTTAGAAACTTCACAGCTGAATTTAATCCTTGCAATTGTTTACCAGATGAAATTTCCCTTCTTGACTTTTATTGTACGCTGCTTGTGTCCTCAGCAAAGAGTCTGAGAAACAACATTATACCTGTCTATTGTCTGACACTGTTTTATCTCTACTAATTCTAATCCTTTAGTATATCAGGGTCTTTTATGTAGTAACATCATGCAAAACAATCTATACTTTCTTTAAGAATAAAACATTTCTGCAAATCCACCTGACAATAAAGTGTAAAGCTAGTGTTTCATCTAGTGTTGTGTCTCAAAGGTTCACATTTCAGTGATGCAGTTTAACCGTAATTTCAAGCTCCATGATGGAAAATGTCCACAGATCAACACATTAAAACATCTTTCACTTTAGTTTGTTTAAATGTAGTGCTGTGTCAAAAGATCCAATTATGTGGTTAGAGATTAAAGTCAGGGTCTAAAAAGTACTGGATTTCTGACACACCAATTACTCGACGCTAACAATCAAATACAGTTGACACTGCAATTGTTGTACAAATTAAATCAATTGAAACTACTTGGTCATTTTTGCATTTTTCTGTTTTCTTTATCAGAATCAGAAATACTTTATTAATCCCAGAGGGAAATTGCAGTCGTTACTCCTACCTCGTCCATCCATTCTTAAAAGAAAACCATTTTTACAGTTTAACCATTGTATTATTGACAGCTTTCTAATATATTTTCTCCATTTAGCAATTAAAGCATTCTTAGTTGTACTCCTTTTAAACATGAATGAACCTGCTGCTATTGCTTTGTTTTTGGGTCACGCTTCGAGAAAAATGAAAAAAACAAATCAAGCAATCACACGTAAGTGGCAACAAAACACACACACACACACACACACACACACACACACACACACACACACACACACACACACACACAGAAACAAATGGACACAGGTTTTGGCCATCTGACTGTCAAATATGACTTATGAGTATTGTTCCCGGTGTTGCTGCAATGACAGGGCTGTCAGTCGCACCTCAATAATTCCTGCAGTTGATTTTTCTTCAGCATGTAGCCTCTGCGGGACCGGTCTGATATCCTGCAGAGACCATTCATTTTTACAAATTGCCGTCAGAGTGGGTGTGGACCGGTGGAACGTGCTTCAGTGAGGTTGTGTTTGTGAACTATTAAGTTAAAGGAAAAAGACAATGGTCTGCAGGAATCAAGTTTTAATTTCTTAACCAGAGATTGTATCCCCACCCTATGCTTGGCTTTTGGTATGCATAACCGATTACACTGCTGGCAGGTTTCTGGAGATCCATTACCTCCGGGTTTTATGATGACGATTTTTCTAAATAGGAAGATTTATGTTTCCATTTCTGCACTTTGTTTTCAATTATTAAACTTAAATATTTCAAATAGCTGATTTCGTGACTTTCTTTTATAGGGCATATAGAACACACAATACATAGCTTTTAAGACGTAGGAACGGACTCCACATAAAAGCAAATCTGTTTTTCAATCATTTTTATAAATGTAATATTTATGTATTGAAATTTTGACACCTGCCTGTCAAATTTAAGCTACATTGTTTACTTTGAGCACAAAGTAGACATGTTTCTTAAGCCGTTTCCCAAAGTCATCCTCTGATTGGTTGACTACAGCGTTCTGACGACTCCTTCCCTGAAGAGATGAGAGAAGATGAGAAAACACCCTGAAGAAAGCTAGATTTATTTGTTTTTACCCATCTGTGTTGCACATTCATCTGATCAATCTCTATTCAGTAGCAAGGAATGTTTTTTATCTGGAGCTGGAGAGTGGGAGAGAATGAGGTGGCAATGAGGGGGTGAAAACGCTGAAGCGCAAACTTTCTAATTCCTGTGTAATAAAGTAAAAAGTGATAGAGAAACTTCATATTCCGCCTCCTGCTTTCTGGTAAGCATTAGGTTTTAAAAATAAGTTGTAAACTAATTTTCTTTTACTTCAGGTAATATCTGAAAACTTTACATTTATTAATGAGTCTTATAGTTCCAGCTGTAGTATATCTGTTCGTTGAACGTTTTTGTTTTTACCACTAAATAATGCACATTTGTGAATTGATTTAATTAATAAAACTTTTATTATTTTTTTATACTTCTTTGAGGTGTAAGCCTATTATTGATATTAAGTAAATCCTAATTGGAAAAATAAACAAACTTTTCTTACTTTGTTGAATTAGTGAAAAAGATTGTTTATGGAAAAAGTGAAAGTTCACCTCTCAGAAAAACCTTAACTGTAAAAATGACTAATGTATGTACAGTAATATAGTTAATCATACCTTATCGCTCTACACATTACATATATTTTCACTGCATGTCTTTCTGGGAAGCTCGCATTGTGAAAATTGGGCTCCAGGTATCTATTATAGACATTGTTCATTTCCATGTCTTCAAATACTCAGATATGCTGAGGGAAAATAAACAGTGAGACTTAGAGGGAAGCTGCAGAAGGTTGTCTTTATTTGGATCTACAAAAAAAGATTTCATTATGTGTAACATAAATAGTAAAACAGAATTAATCATGGGCTTGAGTCACTTCAATTAAGTTTATAAGCCACCAAATCTGAACAAATGTCACCTCTAGGCACTTTAAGCCAGGATTAGATTATATGAATCTACAGAAATATCCAAAACATTTTAAATTGGATTCGAGTTAGTATACCTTGCATTTAAATTCAATTTAGTACACCAGTTGTTGAAAAGCTGCCCATCTAAAAAGCACCGGTAGATTGGTTTCCCCATGGATTCATGTACAGTTTTCCATATTTCCAAACGGAGCATTTGTGTACAGATAAGCAGCAGACTGGACTTTTTCTGGGGGCAAACGTGCACACATTACATGTCCCCTTAAGTTTTGTTGTGGCAGCATTTATGTGTTGTAGCTCCATGTTTGCTCCTGAGACCGTACAGTGGACTCGAGCTTGTGCAGCATTAGCCTCCTGCAAGGTTACAGAAACCCTGCTGACGGTGGCTGGTGCCTTAGTGTAAGCCTTGCAGCAAGAGCTATCTAATTAGGAGAACATGCTACATGCTGGCTAATCCCCGACAGATGCAGCATCAAAGGCTGTCAGGACTGCGCGTGATTATCAGCGGTTACCATAAGTGTATTTGAATGAAGGCAAATGATAGAAGGCTTTCCGTTATTTATATTTCATTTGAAATGACTGAGCCATAGGGATCCTTGCATCATCTTTCCCTCTTTTTTTTTTCAATCCAAGTAATAATCTCTACCTTGAGGATATCCTCTGTAGATGAAATTTGATGCATTGATGGTGAAGCTGTGGTTTTACTCTTAAGTGTTTTACCTGAGGCTCTCCCGTCTGAATGCCATTTTTTTTGTTTGTCTTTGTTCTTGGACCCAAGCTAAGCCCATTGCAGGTTTGTTTTCTCTTTCTCTCGTGGCTTCCTGTAACTGCAGATAACAGCTGTTTTAAAAAGGAGCTTTACCTTTAGTTTTTACTTTGCTTCCTTAGGGGTTCTGTGGAACCTTTCGTCGTGCGACGCTGTCAAGATGACAATCATCCGGGACGCCTTATCCACTCTGACCAACACTGTGATCATCCCTCACTCTGGCTGGAGCAGCTCGACGTTCGAGGACGACCACAAGCTGAAGTTTCACTCCTCCCTAGTACTGAGGAACACAACAGGCTGCCTTAGGTAACCACCTGATGCTCACGCTGGGCACTAGCTGCCCGCTGTGGGCATTTAGTGGTATTACATTCAAAATGTGTTGCAGATAAAACTCCATTTTTGTTTCCCCTCCTCTCACTTCATTTGGAAAAGATCACTATTTGACAGATCTTATTGAGATAGAAGAGTCAGTCTCTTTAAAAAATCTAAAAATGTCTGGTTTTTTATAGCATACTGTTAAATCAAGTGTTAAATCAAATATCAAGCACTTGAGTACAAGCATTTTGTATTCAGATTACTAGACATTTTGCTTCATGTTTACGTCCTTGCTTTTATTCTTTCTTGCTTGTATCCTACCTCCTTCTCTTTTCTTGTTGCTTTTTTTTCCTTTGAGTGTGTCTTGTTTATTCTTTTATTCAACCATTGTCCTCCCTTATTCCTTTCTTCTGTCTTTCCTTCCTCACCTATCAATCCATCCGCGTAGAGCTGAACGATTTTTAAACAAACATTGAAATTGCGATTTATTTATTTTTTATTATTTTATTTTTTTTCTGGCAGAGATTACGGTTTTGATTTCAATCACGATTAGTTTTCTTTAAATCAAGTTTCAATGAATTTCATTAAGATATTGCAAGAAAACTGCTGGCAACCTATTTCAAATGCTGTTTTTATTTGATATTCGTTTAGTTGGCTCCGCTTCTGCTCCCGCTTGAAATTAAATGACGAGCTACATACGGATTGGAGTGGTGAGCGCATGACCTGGTGCAGCTTTCTGATTGGTAGCTGACACAGAGCCTTTCTACAACGGCATTGTGCATACATTTGAAATTATTGCAGAAATTATTATTATTATTATTGCAGAAATTATTGGAGCACTGATAAAAAATGCAGCTCTGACGATCCCATATCGTTTTGTCTGAGATTGGTTCACCCCTACATCTGCGTATAAATTATTATCCAATAAGGTTAGTCTGGTTGCACATTTTAATGCTATATGCTGTAGAAATAAGGTTATGGCCAACTTTGGTTCTGACTGAAATCTTTGAAAAGCTGAGTGTGGAATAGTCTTAATTTTTATATAAAAATGGTAGGAAACCCCAAAGCATGGGAGCTAAAAGTCATAAAAGATTCTTTCT
>JAVLVB010001001.1:2495779-2552366 GCA_032876305.1 Orestias chungarensis
GGTGTTTGTGTGTGTGTGTTTGTGTGTGTGTGTGTGTGTGTGTGTGTGTGTGTGTGTGTGTGTGTGTGTGTGTGTGTGTGTGTGTGTGTGTGTGTGTGTGTGTGTGTGTGTGTGTGTGTGTGTGTGTGTGTGTGTGTGTGTGTGTGTGTGTGCGCTCGTTCTCATGTGTTCATGTTTTGTTTTGTTTTTTTATAAAAGGAACCTAAGTTCAGCTGGAGAGGAGGCCAGAAAGCAGATGCGTACTTGTGAGGGCCTGGTTGATTCACTGCTCTACGTCATCAAAGCCTGTGTAAACACTTCTGACTTTGACAGCAAGGTACCCCACAAAAAGCCAGCCACCCACCCTCACACACACTTGCACATAAGCACACATTCTTAGGCTTGAAGGACAATGTGCAGCTCGTCGATAAGAAGCTCTCTGAGAAAATACCCTACTTATCCTCTTTGAATCATTTTATTGCCTCCGTCTAAATGACCCTCGGAGCAGTTAGCAGAAACTGTTTAAAGCACAGCCAGTGTGTGTGTAACGGTGAGCCCCTAGTGTCTGATGGTAATCTTACTTTAAAAGAACATTGATTCAATGGCTGCGGAAAAGAAAGTACACCTCCCACGCATGAATCTTTGCATTTATGAAAGTTAAGTGAATCATCTTAAATGTGAATATTGGTTCTCCCTTTGGGAGAAATACGTGTCAACAAGACAATGTTGTAGTTTTTTCCTAAAGATCTGCTTTACTAAGGAAGACAAAACTCTGTAAAAGGAAAAAAAATAGTTATAAGTTGGGTACGTAATACACAACAGACGCTGACACTTACATGTCTTTTCATTTAATATTCACCAGTTGAAACTTCAACTTCATAATACATAGTTGAATTATTTTAGGTGCAATATGAGAGCAATATTAATTTTTCCCAAAAAAAAGGTTTGGAATGCAGTATTTTGTGAAGTAATTCATGTTTTGCATGGTAGCAATAACCTCAGCCTATTGGGCTGTGTCCCATCACCCGATAACGACATTGAAAGGGCAAAAAAAAAAGAAGAAGAAGAAATATCACAGGATATTTCGAAACAAAAGATTGGTGGCTATTGTTATGTTCACACTGATCTCTCTGGGTAGGTTTTTTACTGAATTGTCACCCTCTCGCATCCAAACTCGCATCCATAAATGTAAGCACTATTTCCTTGCTTCATATTTGAATCGCTGAGATGGCGTCACGCTACCAAGACCGTAGTAGGCATTTTAAAACCTTTATCATGTAATATAGAGCACATGAGACAGAGTCAAAAGATGAAAAAGACTCCAGCTAAGTTTGCTTGAGTAAATGCATCAATGCAGAGTGGAATGGAGGAAATCAGCTTGTGGCTTAAGCTGATTGCGTCAGCTTTTCATAAAGGAAGCTAAAGTTGCACACTATTGTCTCAAGGCTGCCTATGTACCAGTTGCTTAAACATGAGCCAAGTGGGTTTTGTGAGCCCTTCCATATTAGAAACCATAATTTGTTAATTTTATAAACTAAACTAGATGAATTTTCAGTATTAAATGAAATAAACACTAAAACAAGTCAGTAAGCCTTAATTTCAGCATTGAATTACTGAAACAAAGGAAATTGTTTTGTAATTGATTTAACGGCACGTATAATGATATTGTGTGTAATAACATTTATATTACTGGTGAACTACATAATGGATCGGGACACAATCTTCACAAAATAATAATACAAAAAAATATTTATCAAATTAACAGATTTTCATAAATTCATGATACAAAATGTTTTCAATCATTACATCCTAGCATACTTCATTGTAACACAAAGGTCTGTCATATTTGTAGTGTCTAAACACTGGTAACTAGTTCTCAAAGGTTGATGCATCAAGTTCAAGCTTCTATCTCGTTTCGTCTGGCAGATTGTGGAGAACTGTGTTTGCACTCTAAGAAACCTGTCGTATCGTTTGGAGCTGGAGATGATGCCGTCCAGAATGATAGGCGGCGAGGAGCTCCACGGCTTGCTAGGCAGAGATTCGCCAAGTAAAGAAGCGGACTCCAGGTGCTGGGGCAGGAAGAGAAAGAAGAAGAAAAATGGCTTGCAGGAAGACTCTGTGAGTGTTGCAGCTAGAGTCAAATCGTTTGCATTTGTTCTGTTCTGCTTGTTTCTTCTTTACAGGTTCTTGATGCACTCATCAGGTTTTTCCTGGCTACCATCTGAGTTTTTACTTAAGTAGTTATCCACTTAAAAATATATAGTTATTATTGATCTATCCTAGTAAAAAGATTAAGGACTTGCAAGATACATCCCAATTTAGGCATCAATTAATATAAAATTGTTTAAAAGTTGATGCATTTACAAAATAGGGTGGAATGTCGTAGTTTTGATGCATTTAATGAAAACAAAAGCATCAGTTGTTGACCGACTGATCACTATTCAGAGTTTATCAAGATCTCTGGACTGTACATGTTGGACTGACTAAAATTGTTTTTATGATGTTTCTAAAGCATCACCCTATCAAAGTCTGACTTGTAAGTTGTCGTGTGTTCAGTGGGACGGCGTGGGGCCAATCCCCGGCTTCTCAAACTCTCCTAAAGGAGCAGAGATGCTGTGGCACCCCTCGGTGGTTAAGCCTTACCTGACACTGCTGGCTGAGAGCTCCAACCCCGCCACCCTCGAAGGTTCAGCGGGATCCCTTCAGAACCTGTCAGCTGGAAATTGGAAGGTACAGTGCAAATATTTATATTCACCTAAATGCAAAAAGCAAGTCATCTGATACTTTTCTGCTGTAGATACGCAGCAGTGCATCTAATCAACAAATACAAAAGGGTTCACCAGTTCATCTTTTTTTGCATCTGTCAAACTTATGTCAGTTTTACGCTTTAAATTACAAATGTTAACATGCACATTAGTATTAACATGTGGCGGAGAGCCTTTAATGAAATTGTAATCTTTTTTGTGTTTGTGTTCAGTTTGCAGCATACATTCGTGCTGCAGTTCGTAAAGAGAAAGGGCTTCCCATCCTGGTGGAACTGCTGCGGATGGACAACGACAGGGTGGTGTGTTCGGTCGCAACGGCTCTGAGAAACATGGCGCTGGACATCAGGAACAAGGAGCTTATAGGTCAGAAGACACGCAAATAGGCTGATAAGTTCATACACAAGCTCTTAACTGGATGCTTTTTCTGTTTTATAATGTAACTCATATTGTATTTATAAGTCAGAGGCCATGCTGGGAATGTGTTTGGCTCAACACAATGCACAAACAATTTAAAACCCTCACATGATGTGTTGATCCTTTAAATACAGCCTAAAGTTTGGACGTATTCACTCTGGACGCAATTCAAAAACGGTCTTGTAGCTTGTGAGGGCCCATTTAAATCTTGTAAAGGGAATTTGATTGACTACAGACTGCGGCCTCTCTGCAAGAAACAACAGAACTGTAAAATCAAAGAAGCCCAGTGCAGATTTACTCTAGGCAGGATCGCCATCGGAGCCAGCTTTGAACCAGTAACGAATCATACATTGATGTTAACTGGCATCTTAAAACGATCTGGAGTGAAAGTTATTTGCTCGACTCTCTGAAAGCGTTTCACCTGGCTCCTGCATCTTCGGGGATGATCATAAACTAAAAGATTTACAGCAGACGAAATGATCAAATAAAAATTTTTTCTTTTTTTTTTTCTTCTTTTAACATATTTACAAGACGTTCTTATTACAGTCTCTGTTTGCACAGCAACGGGAGAAACGTGAAAATACTTCAATACCCTCGTCTTACCACTATTTAATAGGATAATTTTTAGAAACTCAATATGCGCATGTGTACAGAAGCTGAATCCCAAAGCTTGTTACTGACTGAAACATTTACGTCATCATACTGTCTAAAACAAAAAAAACAGCCTAATACAGATATGACATTCAAATGCATGGTGAGCATAGGTTCCAGCTAAAGCTGTACAGAAATCCGTCTGCATAATGTTGTGCTTAATAGAACTGTGTCTTTTTTTTCCCCTCAGCGAAATGAATGTGTATTCTTTAGCAGGATTCATGTCTGGTGGCGCCGGTTAATGAGGTTTTATTGATGGTTAAATATGCCTTTTGAGGTCTTTGTTTGACTTGGTGCGGCAAGTATTCAGCGTTTAGCTGGGCTGCTGCACTGAAGGTTGGATAAAGGAGGCAATCCTCGTCCTCACTAAAGCACCCTCGCAGTGTCATTTAGGAAAACTGCCTACCATGCTGCAGACCCAGCAAATGCATTGTTCTTTATATAGATGACAATACATATTGTCGAGGTCAGCTTGGAATATATTCACACGTGTATTATGCAACTTGTTTAAAAAAAAAAAAAAAATATGTACGGATGAAATGCATCGCCCCCCACATTCTGTCTCTGCCTGGGCTTCTGCAGCAAGCCTGCATTACATTATGTCTTTACGCATATGACACAAGTCCCGCCTTCTTACCCCTGCAGGGAAGTACGCAATGAGGGACCTGGTAAACAGACTCCCCGGAGGGAACACCACCCTGCCGTCAGATGAGACCGTGGCTGCCATCTGTTGCACGCTGCACGAGGTCACCAGCAAAAACATGGAAAATGCGAAGGCGTTGGCCGACACAGGCGGCATCAAGAAGCTGGTCGACATCACCAAGGGCAGAGGAGACAGGTCGGTTAGGCAGTGCACTCTGGACAGCACACAAAAAAACATTTAAGACGTTTGCTAAGGAACAGCTGTAGCCATTGGGGTCACATCCCCAAAGAAACAATGCTGCAACATAGGACTTTAGTTTGCAATCTATTTAGTATGATTCTAGGTGAAAACATATTTAGGAAAACCCTTCTCCATCAATCATTTAAAATTATATTAAAAAGATGAATGAATGCTCAGACATGCACAATAAAGTTTGTAACTGTTTTCCAGGTATTCAGTGAAGGTTGTGAAAGCAGCAGCTCAGGTGTTGAACACACTGTGGCAATACAGGGATCTACGGCCCATCTATAAAAAGGTTTGTTCATTAGGGTGAAGGTTTCAACGGTTTTGGGAATATTTCCTTAAATAGAAATAGTGTAAATTACTAATAATTTGAAATGTAAGTTTAATGTTTCACTCATATCTCAATGTATTTCATCAAGATTTTTATTTTTCAATAAAGTCTGAAAAGTATATGGCTTCTTTTCCATCCATGTTAAGTGTGCTATCCCTAAATAAAATCCATTCCAGGTAGTTGAGGCATAACCCGTTTATGGAGCCCATCTGTGTGTGATTTGTTTTCAATATAGATCTTGCTATTTTGTGAAGACATGAGGGGGATTTTAGACAAGAAGCCACTATTTAAAGTATTAACGTTAAGAAGAAGTCGCTCCGGTCACATGGGGATCAACTTTGTCTTTGCTCCACATGCAGAAGAAAACTTTTCACAGCACACTAAAACATGGTGGTGGCAGTATGAGCCATATTGCAGAGGTTTACATTAAACAACATAAATCTGGTAGAAACGCATCCCAACAGATTTGGAGCTGGAACTGGGGTTTTGCAAAGTTTCGGCTCAGTTGGCATATAGATTTCCCACAAATTGCATAATTGATATCTAAAATGTTGGAAAAGCATTCACACTTTGTTTTGGGTCCATTACATGAATTCCCAATTTTGAAAAAAGTGCAAAATATGAAAAAACAGCAAAATATGAAAAAAGGCTCCAAGAATCATGAATTTTGTTTAGTTTCTTAGACTGACACTTTCTCCTCTCACAGGATGGCTGGAACCAAAACCATTTCGTCACCCCAGTGTCGACGTTGGAACGGGACCGGTTCAAGTCCCAGCCCACGCTCCCCACCACCACCGCCACCACCATCCAGATGTCCCCGGTCAACCAGCCTTGTACGTCCCTACTAGCTTTAAACTCTCGGGTAGCTTCAGCTGCGAAATATTAAATGGGCAGGGTTTTTTTCTACCCACAGCCACCAGTGCCACGTCATCGCCTGCAGTACTGGGCATCAAAGAGCACCGAGCCTCGATCAGAGATTATCAGAGACCTCAGTCAACTATGCAGTTTTATAATTACCAAGGAGACGGCTGCATTCATAGAAACCAGTATGCAGGTACTTTATTTATAAGATTGTGAACTTCAAAAAAGAAATCTGAAGTTATGAATTATCTCCTTCAGACTTAAGGCTGTTTTCTGTCCATCTCCACATGGGCATTATATTTTCTTTCTTTAGTTTCCCCTTAGGCTTCCTGCTCATCCAAAGCCCAATCACAATTGGTCTGTTTAACTCAAGTCCTGTTTGTCCCCAAAGTAAGTCCATGTAGAAGCGAGTACTTCACAATGGTGCTATTAGCACATTATGTTCAAGTCACAGCTTCCCAGACAGGCAATGAGTGGGCAGCCCAGACATACTACATCCAGACGAGAGCCCTTGCCAGCCGCCGCTGGTTGGTGGGATCAAGAGGCGGGCAGAGTACAGGACAAAAAAGCCTTCACAATTTATGTTCTAGGCAGGGAAGTGGAAACTGAGTTTCTGGATTCCACCAGTTTGATGAAGGGCCAATGAAAATACCCGTCCCGTTGGTTATGTAAACCACAGTGCAGATCAGGCCAACCCTATTATTTGGTGTTATTTCTTTCCTGTGTAGCACCGCTCATCTTGATCCTACTCTATCTAAATACAGACATTTGCCCTTTGGAGATGTGTAGACTCTTCCTCTGATATTAAATAGGGTGTGTTTTATATTAAAGTCCACCATTTTATTCAGATCAGGTGTAACTTTACTGGGGGTTTTTTCAGGGTCTGGAAAACCTTCTCCATATTATTACTCATCACCAACAAGGGAGGAGCCCAGAAGATCACAGGTGAATATAATAGGTCTTAGAAGTTGTTGTTTCCTCTTGATGCTTTTTATTTTTTATTTGGATCATTTATTTCTTTACTATTTAATTTTGCTACAGAAGCGAATATTAGTTTTGAATATATTTCTGCAAAGTGATAGTCTGAGATGTGAGTTGTCGAATTGGTTATTGCTAAATACTACTAGTCAGTTTCACAGTATATCTAAAATTAGTATTATGGAATGGATTTTTAACAAATTTAAAGAGTTCTGAATATTCTCCGGATTCAGATTTCTTAAAAATTAGTGCAAAAGCGGAACAACAAATCTTGAAAATAAATAATTAAAGCATAAATGTTATTGTTTAATAAAGGAATAGGAGTTTGGTTACAGAAATCATTCTTTTTAAGTTTAAAATAAATGCATAATGTGACCAGAAACATTAGCAGGGGTTGCAATACAACCTGTTTTATCGGGCTGAACAGTTTTTATATAACAATATTACTCATCTTTTGCTGAAGGCAATAATATTAAAAGGTTTATCATCATTTTTGACAGATTAGCTGCCAAACTCCGGCAGATTTAACGCAGATTAGCATTAGATGTTAAAGGAGAGGGGTTACTATGAAAACTAGTGCTTGAAAAGCCAAAATTTGATCATTTCAGACATTGAAACGAAAGATGATACATTCATTATATTTGTTCACCTCATTTAGGATGATTTCACTCTCAAACATCTTTTTTATTCATTGACACATTGACATTAAGTGTGGAGGAGAAAATATTTATAGATTATCAATTTAACTGGAACATTTTCATCTTAACCGTTACCTATAGCAACCTAACAAGGTAATTTACTTCTCAAACTTTGGAAATTATTAATGAGAATAATAGTCTTAGAAGTAGATCTATAATTGTGCAGCAGCAATGTAAAGGGACATATAGGAAAGCTGTTAAATTAAAATAAAGGCAGGCCTCACTGTAAGAAATTGTGCAGTCATCTAGAGCTCTTTACAAACACAAACCTTGGCACGTATTCTGCCGGCGTTAATGGAAATAAACCCGGCACATCACCCATTGTGTGAGCAAGAATGAATGTGACTGCTGGGATTGGGATGTCCTCCCTGTGTCTCGGGCAGCTGTCCCTGTAGGACAAATCCATTTGTGCCAGTTCAGATAACGGACAAATGGAGAGGAAGGCACCGAGCGTGTGAGTGGGGCTTCAAGGGATGTAAATGCTCCTTGTGGAAAAACGAAGCATAAAATTTTCAAGCTAGAGTTACTAAAGATACAAGTGTTGGCAGATCAAAGCAAAATGAATCCCAGGGTATGTATACTTGTTAGATTATGTGTGCACAACATTGCATTAAGATTCCTTGGTGGTATATCAGAGACACTGGGTGGTCCTTGTTCCTTAACTGATTTGACTATATACCAAAGTTGTGGCATTATTAGATCCGCTAGGTTATCAAAAAAGTCTGGGCCGGATTAGTCACTGACTTTCTGCTCATGCTAAAGTTCCATCTTAACCATTTCTATTCTGGTGTGGGACCTCTAAAAGTAAATATCTTTAAAATGATCCCTTGTTGTTATTGAATTTATAGTATCTAGATTAACTTCCTAAAGTTAGATACATCTGCAAGGAGGAAAATAATGGGACCCAAAACAGAGCCTTCAGGAACTCCTCAAGAAAGACTTTTCTAAAATGATTTACACAGACAAAGAAAGACGTCCTATAATAAAAATAAAAACAGAATTAAATTAATTAATTTATAGTAAATAAAACTTTTAATGAAATAAAGAGTCAAAGTCAAGTAGTCAGGTACTATTGTCAACTCTTTCACATGTACCAGACATATAAAGACATCAACATTGCATTTCTTTCCATCTCTACGGTGTACACAAGACATATTTATGTAGTCAAGACAAGACAGATATCAATAATTCAAGAAAGAGATAGATCTCAACATTCAAGTAACATTCAGGTAAAAAATAAATAGTAAAAGTGACTAAGTAAAAACACAGAGTTAAAAGTACACTGTACAATCTCCAGTACAATTGAATCCTGATTTCTAAATTGTGCAAAGATGGGCACATAATGGCAGTTTGAGGTATTCCTGTTTAATCCAAGTGGGCAAGTGGTATAGTAGTGCAGCTGTGGTTAATTAATAGATAGTGCAAGGTAGTCCTTGTGTGGTTAAGGGGTTTTTATGTACCTATGTGTGTGTTATGTAGGCCAAGTTGGGATATAAGAAGAAAGTGACTTCAGCATCCTGACAGCCTGGTGTATAAAGATGTTGGTGGGTCTGGTGGTGTGAGCAGACAGCCTTCTGTACCTCTTCCCTGAGGGCAGGAAGTCAAACAGATTGTGAGCGGGGTAGCTCATATCACCCACAATTGTGATCGCCTTGTGAATGAGGCGGGTAGTGTAAATGTATTTCAGGGAGGGGAGTGTGGCACCAGTGATCCTCTCAGCTGTGTTCATAATGCACTGCAAGGCTTTCCTGTTTTGTTCAGTGCAGCTCCCGCCTTGCACTGTGATTCAGGTGGCAAGGACCCTCTCAATGGTGCCTCTGTAGAATGTAGTCAAAATGGGTGGTGGGGCAACTGCATACCCTGTTCGCTCTCTCCACAGCAGCCCCGTCAATGGTCAGTGGGATGTGTCGTGTGGCCCCTCCGGAAGTCAACCACCATCTCCTTGCTTTTGTAGACGTTCAGCAAAAGGTTGTTGTCCCTGCACCACACCTTGGGGGGCCCCTGTGCTCAATGTGATGCTGCTTGAGATGTGGTTGCCACTGCTAGGAGCCTCTGACTGAGGAAGTCCAGTAGCCAGTTGCAGAGGAAGGTGCTGAGACCTAGTTTGTCTAGTTTGCAGATGAGTTGTTGTGGTATTAAGATGTTGAATGTAGAGCTGAAGTCAATGAACAGCATTCACACATATGATTCTCTTTTGTCCAGGTGGGTGGAGAGCAGAGCAGATTGCATCCTCTGTAGACCTTTTGGCTCTATATGCAAATTGTAAGGGGTACAGGGTCGGGGGCGTGGATATGATGTGTGACATGACAAGCCTTTCAAAGTACTTAATGACTATACGTGTCAGTGCTACAGGACGGTCGTCGCTGAGGCAGGATGGAGCAGATTTCCTTGGTACAGGTATAATGGTGGCAGCTTTGAAACAGGATGGCACAATGGCTTGCGCCAGGGAGGTGTTGAAGATGTCTGTGAAGACATCCTTGAGCTTCCCTTGCTCAGTCCTTGAGAACACGACCAGGGATGTTGCCCGGCACTGTTGTCTTGCTGATGTTGATGGCAGCAAGTGTCCTCTTCATGCTGATCGCAAAGAGGCACAGGGTCTGATCGTGTGGGGGGAGCGGTGTCTTCTGTGGTGATGTTTTGTTCTGTGCCTGTGCATCAAAGCGTGCATAGAAGCGATTCAGTTCCTCAAGCAGAGGGATGTTGCTCTTGCAGCTCTGTGGCGTACGCTTGTATTCTGTGATGGCCTGAATGCCCTGCCATAGGCTCTGTGCGTTTTGCTGTCTTTGAAGTGGGCTGTTATCTTGTGGGTGTAGTCCTGTTTTGCTTTCTTGATGCCACAGGACAGGTTGGCTCTGGCTGTTCTCAAGCTGGATTCATCCCCAGCTTTTAAGGCTTCATCTCTGGCCTTTAGCAGCCTGTGAACGTCACCTGTCAGCCATGGTTTCCAGTTAGCCCACGTGATGATGTTCTTTGTGTGAATCACGTCGTAGATGCACTTGGTGATGTGAGAGATAACCGTGTCTGTGTACTCCTCTATGTCAATGTGGTTGTTGTAAGTGGCTGATTGCTTAAACATATCCATGACTGTTGTATCAAACTCTTGCAGGGTAGAGGAGGCCCCCTCTGGCTACAGTCTTACCTGCTTTTGAACCGGTTTAATCACTTTCACTCTTTGCCTGTTTGCAGGCATTAGCATAAAAGTTAAGTGGTCAGATATTCCGATGTGCGGGTAGTGGTGGCCTTGTAAGCTCCTTTGTGTGAAGTGTAAGCCAGGTCCAAGGTGTTTCTCTCTCGTGCCAGCAAGTTAACATGCTGATGTAGCTTTGAAAACACCGCTTTATAGGTCAGCATGAATGAAATCACCAGCAATGATGGTGAAGCCGTCTGGGAGTGCTTTCTGTTGTTCACTGACAGCTTGGTACAGCTGCTGTCTTTGTCACTGTTGTTGTTGGTAGCTGTGATATTTACTGCGACTACAAAGATCGGCGTAATTTCCCATGGTAGATAGAAAAGACGACACTTTACGATCACAAACTCCGTCAGTGGTGAGCAGTGTTTGCATACTGCCACAGCGTTCCGGCGCCATTACTCACGAAAGTAAACACATATTCCTCCCCCGCATCGTTTACTTCCATTTACAATGGCCCGGTCCGCTCGATAACATGTTAGCTGCTCAAGTTGTACAGCAGGGTCCGGTATGTGGTGATTCAGCCATGTTTCAGTGAAAACAAATACACGGGACCTATATTTGTAGGTCCCACAAGACAAACATTTAAGACTTTCGGACAAACACTCTTTAAACGAACATAACACCGCACTGTTGGAACCGAGTGGAGCCGCAGCGAGGGATTGCGTCGCCACCTTGATTAAAGTGATTAAAGATCAGCTTTAAACGAATGTTTGTCTTTTTGCCTACAGCCTGTGTATTACACTGAAGAGCAGAGCCAGAGGAACTACGACACGTACAGGATGTACCTGCAGCATCCGCACGGCTACGACGACGCGTACTTAGAAGAAGTCATCACCTACCCTCCCACAGCAGGCTACAGCTCCCAGCCTCACGGACTGAAATCCACGGCTAACTATGTGGACTATTACGCAAGCACACGGAGGCCTTCCTACAGGGCAGAGCAGTACCCGGGTTCCCCTGACTCCTGGGTATAAGTCCGGAGATTGGTCTGCGTTCCAATCCAGGAACGTCTTTCCGGTCCAATTTCTTCTTTGAACCCTGCGGCAGAGGCAAGGAGCAACGCAGGAAACTTTTATTTTTTTCATGAACTTGGCTTTATGAGTGTGTTTGTTCTAAAGTTGAATGTGCTTGTATGGAAGGGCGAGTTCAGCGGAGCGGCAGCAGATGGAAAGACGGGATGTGTGCCAAAGAGGGAAATCATGGAATGTATTTTAGGATTATTTTTCATTTTAACAAAGTATGATGGAATAATGCCGTGTATGCGCCGAGGGACAATACATAACACTAACATGAAATGAGGTGTGTCATGTTGTGTGTAGATGTTAGCTTGTTTTTCTTTAAGGAACTCATAAATGTGAGAGCATGATTAAAGGTGTGAGTCACGTAAGCGAAGGTCTGCAGTAAGAGTCAAGGTGTAAGGTGGGGGGGGGGGCATATGTGCCGAAGCCAAAACGAATCATGAACTCATTTGTAAAGAAAGTAACAAAATAATTAACTAATGATGTTAGATTGTACAGAGGGATCAAATTTTATCTGTACTTAATGTCAAAACTGTGTAATGCCATGGAGTCTTGTACATTTCTTTACTTTTATTGTAAATACGGACAAAAATCAGCGTTACTTTGGTTTACACATCAGCACTGGTTAACAGACTTAAGCAACTTGTGCCATGTTGTAAAGAAATATAAATATACTGATGATATGTGGAAAAAAGATCATACCAACTGTGTTAACCAAATAAAAGGTAATTTCTTGTTTTATAAACCAGACTTGTGATTCTCTCTCTTATAAAAGATAATCTGAAAACTTTCAGAGACGCGAGGGTCAAATGTTTCATTTGATGTTTACTCAGATGTGGCCCAAGGAAATATAAACCTGCTAAAGCTTTCAACCTGACCAGACAGAACCTACACCTGTACAAAGACATTGCAAAAAAGTAAATTTTTTAATCATTGCTTTTTAAAGCAACACTAAGTAACTTTTCAACCTACATAAAATATTTTCATAACTCATGTTATTATACGTCGACTTACATCTTGTTGAATGACACCTCTGTCATGGCCCGAGGGCTCGGTATTGCTTTAACCAGCTCTAAGCAACTTTGAGGAGGGTGGCAGGAACCCTACTAAACCAAACACTTTCAAATAGCTTTACGGTATACGTCACTTTCCCTGTTTGTAATTTTTACCCACAGAAGTCCAGTGACGTGCCGATGCGTCAAAATTACGTCGCCAACTAAATATGGCGCAGCACAAAAATTCAGCATCCATGAGTTGCTGTTTCAACTTGTGTAGAAAGTGGGGACCTCAAACTATATGTCGGTTTTTAAATTGTGTTGACGGGCCATGTAAAACCAGAGCTCTGATAAAAGTATTTACACCATACTTTTTTCTGAATATTTACGTCATGTTCGGTGTGTGTGCGTCTCATAGACACCGGAAAAATGAGCTTTTCACAAAGAAAAAACCCCAAACTAACAACCCCAGTGGAAAGGTGCACCACGTTAATCAATCAAAAATCATAATCTCAAAGCGCGGCCTTTGGTTGCTACGGGAAAAAAAGGATATTTGTGGAATGACGGCAGTGACAGAGAGAGACAGATATAGAGATAGTAAGTTTTGAGATTTCAGTGATATTTAGTGTATTGATCCACACTGGCCACCAACACAAACTTCTTTAGTGTTGCTTTAATAATCCTTTCAACGTAAGTGTAGTAAGTGGATCCGCATACACAGTACATTCTCAGTAAACGCAGGGTAAACCATTAAAGGCATTGATTTATTGAGTTGCCGTTAAACAGAGGCATATTTCCTTAAACCAAAACGTTTCTGTTGACAGGTGGTGAGGTAAAAATTTCCCTAAGGTTCACGATTAGAGACAAGCAGCAAAAAAAAATTTTGTCTCTGTATTTGGGTCTGTTGCTTATTAAAAAAAAGCATAAAACGTAAATTCATGCAGTTAACTGAACTCTACTGAGACTTTAACTGGAGATTTTTTTCTTCTTCTTTTTTTGCATGATAATGGATATCATGGCAGCAAACACTCCAGCTTTATTCAGCTCTAAAAAAATGATACGAATTTGAAGCATTGCAGAGAATCCGTTCTCTTCCTAGGGAGGAACGTTGCTTGAGTGCAGGCCATCCTGATTACTTAAATACCAGGAGGTGTTAATTTAAAGCATTAGGGCCTCTGAAGTTAACTGGAAATGGATCAATATTTTAGCAGGATAATGACCCCAAGCATACTGCATGACCAAATTAGGAAAGAAATGGCTCACTAGGTACAAAACAGGTAGGTACAGCCATCTCACTCCTTGATATCCAGGAAGCCTGTGGCCAGTCTGGAGTTTAAAAAGTAATCCTAGGCTTACCTTACTTTTTTTTCTCCAAATATCACGGTCACAACCCAAGTAGGTAAAGTCATTCAACTATGTGAACACAAAGGGTTAGAAGCTTAGCAACAAAGGTGATGGATTTTATCAGTATAACTTTAAAATGCACAAATTTTCTTTGTAACTAAAAGCAGGATGACAAACCCATTTTAGTAAATTTTAATATCCCTTAGTTTCCAAGAACTTAAGTTTCTCTGTGCTTCTTTTTATCATCAGTCATGTGACCACACATGACACAAAGAAAAGTGAGATCTTTTTTAAAATGGCTTAAAGGTGTTGCTATTAGATTTTTTTAAAGAAATATTTTGGGATGCATTTCAGCTCCTTAAAAACTGCAAGTTTAGTTAGTTAGCTGAGCTCTGAAAGTAATCATATAAAACTAAACAAATTTATGTCTCTATATTTACTGTATGAATGTCCAGCTGCCTGTCAATTCCTATCTTTGTAACAGACATTCTAAGAGTTTAATTTCTTAATCTGTTTAATATTTTTTCTTGTGTGTGTGTTTATTTGTTCCACTGATTTAGGTTTACATTGTTCAATTGTAATAAGGAACCTGGGAAATACTTGAAGCTCATCATGGCTGAAAAACAACTCATTTTTTACTTTGTGTGGCAAAAACAAACAAACATATTGTTCTTCCAATACTACTTTGTAACCTCAAGCTTTGTAACACCACATTTATGTTTTCTCTTTGTGTGCCAAGTGTCGGATTTTCACAGACCGAAGAGCAGCTTTCTCTTGCATTGTTTTTGATCAGCTGTCTGATTAATAAGTGCAAATTCCTTATAAAGCATATAAAGTTTGTTGTAGGCTGTGGACAACAAGAACAGCTCTCTTTCTAACTTGCTTGTGTCCAACTGCTGCTTTCACTTGTATTCATCTAACTTTTTTTCAGATAAAAGAGCTCATAATAAGTGAGCAGTTTTCTACTCTACTGGTGATTGACAGGCGTGGACTGGTTACTCAATACTGGGTTCATTTATGTGACGTCAACAGGGTTGAGACGTGTGCATCTCTTTTAGAAACTACTATCTCCTGATCTCCACTGAACTTTATTCAGGGGTATCAAAGTAAAAGCAGCTGATTATGCATGCAAGCTACACTTTATATATATATATATATATATATATATGTATATATTTGGTTTAATTTTTAAAAGGTATTTTAGAAAACAGTGAAGAAAGTCACCTGAATTGTCAGCAACAAGTAAAAACCAAAGCTGTTTGTTTGCCTTGCAGAAGCTGCCTGTGGTTTCATTTCTTCTCTCAGTATCTGGTTGTTGTTGTTTTTTTAAAAAAAGGGAAAGAGAGAGATTGAGAGAATGTTGGGCGTGTCTGTGGCTTCCTGCAGCTCCAGCTCAGAGTCTCAGCATAAAAACAAGCGAGTGGGCGTTCACAGCAGTCTGCTGCGGAAAACTTTCCACAATATGGTGCAAAAAGGGTCCAAGGCTGCGCTGCTCAAAGCTGGCCACCCGCCTGCAGGTAAACATGCTTTTCTACGTTTTAATGGGAGGATTTGCTCTTGTTGTTTCGTGTTTAGCTGTTTGACCCAGATAAAGCCATGCAGTCAGGCAAAAAAGACATTTTGTTCGAGTTTGCTTGAGTATCTGTAGTTTTCATGCATGCAGGGTTGCATTACTAACCTATGAGAGAGGTTTTCAAAGAGAGCATCAGCCTGTATTAAATGTTGGCCTGTGGTGCGTAAAAAGCGCACAAACCTGCAGTTTGCCCAAAACGACGTGTCCCACGTGTCTACAGCTAGGACAATGCAAAAAGGGCCAGTAATTAACTTCTTTAAAAAAAAAAACATTAATTCCATTTAAATAAACAAAAAAAACTCATCTAAAAAAACAAACAACCTCTATTTAAATATACTTTAATTTTCAAGAAATCACTTCTTGGAAATACACTTCCTTTTTTTTATTTCCGACAAGCAAAATCCAATTGTTTATGACTTCATGTTAAACCCATCTCCTTTTAACTCCTAACTGTAAATTTGGGCAATCAAATAAACGCTCGCACCTGATTTGTAACTCCGTTTAAGTATCTCCGCAGGAGACCAATCACCTTCTCCGTAGCTCTCTTAGTCCCGCCCACAGCTGCATCCACTTTCAAATAGAAGGAAAATACTTTTTAAACATTTTTTTTTTTTACTTTTATAGAACATTTTATAACAATACGAAGGTACTAACTGAGTTTCTGATTTATATCAGAATCAGAAAAAAAGCTTGATCGCAAAGGAAGTTTTTGTACATGAAAGGAATTTGTTTGAACATAGTTGGTGCATTGAAAATATCTCAAACATGCGAATGCAAAATATAAGGAGCTAGTAAAAGATATAAATATATGTGTGCACACACACACTAAGCCCTGGAGTAAATAAAAGTGAGAAAGAAGGGCTGCACATGATGCCAATAATTACAGGGAAATATTTAACCTAAATGCTTCATTGTGTTTTGTGTTGTTTGACCCCTAACTTATTTCCTGATCGGACTTCAGCACAATAAGATCAAACACGTTAACCTTGAAATTGCAAGGAAATGAGCAAACGTGCATTGTAGTTGTAATTTATCTTTTGTCACCAGTGAAGGCAGGAGGGAAAAGAGTCGCCAAGAAAAGCCTGGAGGACGCTGCCACCCACGGGACTTCAGAGAGGGAGACCAAGAGGTCTGGAAAACTCAGGTACGGCCCTCAGTGTGTTAAACCAACCGCCAACTTCAGTTAAATCTAAAACCTTGCCTAGTTAGGAAAATCTATTTGTATTAAACCTGTGCAGCCGTTCCCTTGCCACATCCAACAGGATGCAACAAGTTGGCCTTCTTCTGACAGGGACTCTTGACAAGGTGAACAAATGTTACTGTTTGCCCCCCCCCCCTCCAAAGTGAATTCCATATAATTTCTTTTCATTTGTTAATCTAACTCCTGCCTGATATTTTGCAGCTGAGTCACGACTTCCCAGAGACCCCAGTGAGTGTGAGGCACAGCAAGGTGCGCCCTGCTGTTGAGAGGTCCCACTCCCCGCGGACCTTCTGCATCCAGCAGCCCAGGAAGTAGCGAATCTCCACGAGTCTGCTGGGTTTCTATTATTTGGGAAAACCTAAATGCTTGAGGGGGAAGCGGCAGGTGTTGTTTGAGGTGCTGATTTGAACTGTTTACAGTTTTGAAGATGAGCAATTTTTCAGTTCTGTGCTAAGCTCTTGAATAAGAATCATGTTAACCAGCATCTTTTCCATCTGTTTTCAAAATTCTGTAGTATTGCTTGCAAATGTATTGTAAAGGAATGTTTGGCACATGGGTTAAAGTAAGTCGATTGATGGCTTAGGAGAATTATAGGTGGGATTAAAAAAAAATTATTTCTATATATATATAGCTTTGCTTTGTAGATTTGTATAAAAAAATAAATAAAGATTGCATCATGTTGTGAAATGTTCTTTGTCTTATTTGCATCGAGCAAACATGACCACTAGATGGAGCCAAATTAAAGGATATCTCAACAACCTGTTGGGGGCCTGTGGAAGTGTTTAGTTGTGACCACTACTATTGCAAAGATGGGTTCAAAAAGGTCTCTGGAAGAACCTACTTTTCTGCAGACCTATAGGTTCTTTGGGAGTTTAGAAAGATATATATAAAATCCAGTATTTGAAAAGTATGTGTATTGTTACATTCTAAAATGTACCTTGGGGCCACTTTTTTAAAAAGTTAATCTAAAACAGATTATGAAATAACTCCCCTCTTGACTAAATAAAAACCTTGTAATCGCTTTGCTTTTGACTTGAAACAAAGCTGACAGAGTGTGCAGGCATTTCTTGTGTTGCTGACCACAATGTAAACCACCTCTTGTTTCAAATTATAGCCTTTTATTTCTGTGTTTTTCAATCAGAACTCTTCTGTTCTAAAACAGGTCTGCATGACATGGTTTGTTTTTAAAAAATCCTGCTAATCCACAGCCCACCCCAAAATGTTTGTCACTTCTGCGTTTCCATGAAAACGTCCTCAAACAATGTCTGCTCATTTGTTGGCCGTGAACGTACACAACAGTTGCCTTGTGACATCAGATCCCTCGTTGACGTCCATAATGTCCGTGCGCGTCTTTTGATCCCATCTGTGCAGAAAGTTCAGAGACCTCCCCAGGTCTGTTGTGAAGAGTCGGAGCAGTCAGAGAACCCCCCTGACCTGCAAGCTTGGTGCCTTTCGCTGCCAGCCAGCCAATGAGGAGCCTCGCTGACCTTGGAACACGCACCTGCATGCCAGAAAAAAACTGCCCCCTGTGTGTTGGCTTTGTCATAAGGGATGACAAGACAGGAACATCTAGATGTCTTCCCATAATTATTTCAGACTGTGTGGAATGACATTGCCTCCAGAGGGCGCTATATAACTAGAACCAGGGCAGCATGGGGGATTTACAGAGGCATCCTGGTTGTTTACTCAACCAGCTTTTTGCCATTACAATTTATCCACAAAAATACTCATTTCATTATATCTCCCTAAGATCAAGAATGGGAATCTCATATTCTCCCCTGTATGTTATCCAAACAAGGTATTCATCTGTTTTTTGGCCAATAACTGTAAATTTAGAGCCACCAGTCCAAGCTATGCACAAGTGTATAAAATCCATGTCTGTATAAATTTCCCTTTGAATAATTGTTTGCCCTGTGATGGACGCTGCCTCCCCACCAACCCCCACCCAACCCTTTTTTTGTCTATATGGTCCCAAAATGTAAACAGGTCACAATAAACGTATGTTTCTAGATATTGTTTATACGCAGATCACGCATATTTTCTTTTTTAGGATAATTTTTTTCATACACTTGTAAAATTGTAGTCTTTATTTTCAAATCAAAATATGTACTTCAGTGGGTTACATTTTTATTAAAAAAAACACAATGACCATGAAAATACAGCTTTGTAGTGAAGTAAAGATGTCCACGATAAGATTGAACAAAACGCTGTTTTTTTTCTAAGGAACCAAATCTTAGTCTGCTTCCTGTGTATTTGGCTTGATGACATCAGAAATGGACCTGAGTAAACACATGAACCTCTGCAAATGTTTGAAGGAATCAGTCTTATATCTTGGAGCTGAAATGTGATCAGATGGGCCCCAAAGTCATGTTGGATTATGCTGTGAATAGGGAAGCTGAGGTGAGCAACAATGGTTTATATTTATATTGCTATATCCCAGTTACATTGTGTTTATTGGATTGATTTTGTTGTTTATTTACTCTGATTGGGATTATTAAAGATTGTTGAGGATGAAATTACCCACAAATCCCTTTTAGGTGTTTATTAATGTGTATAAAAACTTCAAGTATGCTGCTGTAGGATAAGTCTTCTAGAGGACAATCTGACCACAGTTTCTTGCTATGCAGCTTTCTTCTTCTAATATCCAATCTGCATTAGTTGCAGTTGCTTCCTCATAGTCTTTTTCTCGCCACAGAAGCTACACCTGGTTTGGAGTCCTGTCAGCTGTGACACCTTGGTGGACGTTCGCCATCTCACCTACAGAGCCAGGTGCTGCTGGAGTTTTTTTTCCTGTTTAAGGGCAGTTTTTCCTCTCCACTTTTGCTGCATGCATGCTCAGCATGAGTGATTGCTGTAAAGTCAACAGCACAACGCAGGCGATCATCTGTCTCAGCATGCTGGTCCACGAGGAGTGAATCCTCTCAAGTTAACGACTCGATGCTCTCTGGTGGGTTTTTTCTTAGACTGAAAACTGATTCGTATAATGAACCAAGTGAGACGCAATGCGTGATAACTGGGATGTATTGGAATGTATATATGATTGAACCTGAGATGGCATGTGCTGTATATTAGTACTGTATGAGTTTACTGACTTGAAATAAATAACCTGAATATAGTAGGCAAAGATAAATGGAAAAAATGAAATTTGAAAAATTAAAATTATAGTTCTGCAACTTTAACTGAGGGAAGTGCTGTTTCTTCTAAAAAAAAACCCCGCATTTGTCAAAGGTGTCCTATCTATTTTTTCACCTCAATCACTGACCAAGTAGTCCATACTCCATGTTCAAACCTATAGGTTTAATATTAATTAGAAAACCAAAAATAGCTTTCTTTGTCTGTGTCAAAAACAATCCTATCACAATATATGGCTGAAGTGTGTAGAATATAAGAATACGTTTAGTATATGCTATTCCAAAATGTGTTTTGCATTTTTTGTATTTATAAAATGTAAAAACCTAAACAAACTTGGACTTGAAATAAAAAAAAAGAGGCTTCTATTAAAGTAGCTGATAGGGCTAATCAGCAGCCCAGTGTGACGTCACTACATACATGCTTACTTTTGGTGTTGGGAAGATAAGATTTAACCAAAGTAGTAAAAGACAGAGAAATAAAAACCCTGTTATAAGACATTGCTTTGTTGATGATTTTCAACATCTAAACAAAGCTTGACTCATTTTAAAGAATTTAAACCATAGGCTGTTTAGTGAAGGATTTTAGATTACAACATTCAATCATTAGAGCCTATTTGTTACAGTTCAGGATTTCTTTAGCAATTATATTACATATCTGCGTGTGTCTCCTGAATCCTGTCATGTCCATGAGGCTTCTCTAGAGGAGGAGGAGGAGGAGGAGGAGGAGGAGGAGGGACGCTTTTGTTTCCTGCTCCAGATGACCTCATGCGTGGGGAAGAGAGGAGGAGACACCGGGCTAAAGGAGGAGCCCCGCGTGGCCGTGGATTACCTTGCTGGATCAAATCGAGTCTGGGACCGAGCTGCTGTGGAAGTAAGCTGGCAGAACAGGGACAACTTTTCCCTGGTTTTTAAGTTGGTCTTCACCAGCTCTGTGATCTCCATGAAACTACACCAGGTAAGAGTTGTTGTTGTTGTTGTTGTTGTTTGGCGGATCTGGAGAGATTTTTGGGGTGGAGGTTTTTGTAAAGGAGCAGGAATGCCGAGACATTCCCACAGAGTGGATCTGGGCAGCAGCAGACAGATGACTCACTCTGACTTTAATTCAATCTTCCTGTTGGTTTTCTTCTCCCCGTTTTTCAAATCTCCAACGTTGACTTTTGTTTCTGAACTTGAGTTTGTTTCTAACTCCATAAAACAATGTCTCATCCCTCTGGAGGCTAAAATGAAGGATTGCGCACGGAGGTCAATAAGGAAGTAGGTTTTTAATTAGGGCTTCAGTTTGATAGATGTGCATTTCTTTCTTGTAAGTTTGACCAAACACCAGGACTAAGCTCTTAATATTTATTGTTTCTGACCAGATAAGTTTTATTTATTTAGGTATTTATTTATTGATCTGTTTTTGCATATATCTTATGAATAAAAGGGATTACTTTAGATTTACGCAGTTGAAGTGAATCTCACCAGAAAATAGAGGACATACAATCCTATCCATGCTAAATAGTTGAAATAGCTCCAAGTTTCTGGAGTCTAAATAATATTTGACATGTTTGCATGTTTTTCTTAAACATCAGTTTGTTTAAAGTCAACCCAATAGAACCTTAATGAGACTAAGACTTGGACTTTGGCTCAGCGGGTCTTTCCCTGTTATTCCACTAACTTTATTCATTTTATTTCCATTGCTGGTTCAGCTTTGTTTATTTGTTTTATTTTTTTACAGATGGTTTTACATTTTCCAAAATTTTCCTCCAATTCACGTTACAGTTCACGGTGACCTATTTGACGGGGAGCCGGACAGGTTAATCTCCGAACCATGACACTTCCTCCTAATGTTATTGTTTTCAGTTATTTGTAAAAACATGGCTTTGAACTAATGTGATTGACACCCTGCGTCACTGACATGTTGATGCAGTGGCTGGATTTCTCGCTAATGTGGATTTAACCATAATAACGTATATAATTAGTCTAAAAACTTGCAACCATCTTCCGGACTTGTATGCACCAAAGTTGGTATTAGGCTATTTTCTTGGAAGACTTTTTGTGTTTGAGTTTTAGAAAGTCTCGAATTCTCTCTGGCACACATTTTTTTCTGATCTTAATATTTTGCACACCTTCCCTCTAGTGTTAAAACGTCTACTGCCCGCGGGCTCATGATGTGTCCTTGTTCCATCACAGATAATTTAAGTGACTAGTTACCTCCTGAACATACGCTGAAGTTTCCAGAAGCCAAAAAATAAACCAATAAACCAAATAAACTAAAGTACAATCATCTTGTCCACCCAGTCATTAAAGCTTGACTACTGGTTGGCTGAAAATATAACCTAAGCAGTTTTCTGGTTGTTGAAAGTCGTTCAGGTGTTTTGACAATCAAGCGTGTTCCCATGTTTTAATGAAATATACAACACATCAGAAAGGAGCTTTCTTTAATTCTGGCTCATAAAGTTACTGATTGAACGTCCTCTGATCGGATTTACCACTTTTTTTTTCCTTTGTGCGTGTCTGTACAAGCCGCCAGCTTTCTACCTTGACGCAGCGCGTTTTTAATCAGAAACCCAACAGGTGGCAAAGACATTCCTAAAACAACCGCGGTCAGATGGTGCGTCCGTTCTCTGTTAGCTTTCCAGCATAATTTCATCTGATTTTGCACAGATGACGAAACCATTAGAACGGATCTGCACGCTTCTTTGCCAAAGACTGAGCTGTCCCAGTTGTCTGTTGGAAGATGTTTGCTTTACAGAGCAGTCATCTTGTTGGGAAGGTAGGCGGGGGTGGTTGGGGGGGTCTCCCTCTGCAGAGATCCAGAGACTGGTTCCCATGGTCCACAGCCAACTGGCCAATAAAAGATGCTGGCATCAGACTTGCATTGTGACCACTGAGGAGGGAAATCTGCTGGAACCAGTGACCCGACAAAAAAACTACATACTGAGCAGTTGCTGGTAAAATGCTGAATGATTTTGTCCTTTTAAAAGCAGCATCACAGTTTCGTCCCAACAGGAAAGCGAGATTTACTGGCTGGAATCCTGGATGCAATAAAGTGAACTTTTGTTGGAGATGAGTAAAAACGTATTTGCTCCTGCCCGGCCTTGTGACCGTATGGTATTTTATTATTACATGAGGGCAAATGGAGCAAAGAATGTTACTGTGGAACGCATTACGTTGCATCACCTCTAATCTGCTTTGAAACGAAACTTTTATCTCAGTTTGCTTTGGCGAGCTACGGGTTCAGGAAGACTCTTTGAAAGTCTTTGTGCGTTCAATCGCTTTTTTTTTTTTTTTTTGTGAGCACAAGGGCCCTCAACCTAAACAGGAAAACCAATACACCAATAACTTTTCAGTGCGATTTAGCTCCTATGGTCAGGTTAATATCCATTGCAACCCTTTGACATTTTATCTGTTTTTTGGAAGTATCAGCCAGTGTGATTTATGCCTCTGCTGGATCCTGTGTTTACAAAATAGGTTGATCCTCAAGGAAGTATTCAGTCGTTCACAGCTTTGGAATGAAGGATCATAAACCAGACCCCTTTTTGAAAAGTGGCATTCTGTGATTGCATTAAAGTCTTACGAAAGGCTCAGTTTTACTATCGAACTGAACCGATCGCCCCCAATTTAAATCGCCAGAGAAATGCGGAAAGCCTCAAGTTGTTTCGGCTTGTATGAGATTCTTAAGGGATGACGACTAAACAATGTAACGTTAACGTGAAGATAAATAAACATGCAAAATTATGCGACCTCTTTTGATATCGACAGAAACAAAAGATTTATAATGCTACCTATGCTAAAACGTTTGTTTTTTTCTTCACAGACTCGAGTGAAACCGTTTCATAAAGATCTTACTATGCGGAACCCTTTTGCTGCCTTTTTATACACAAGTATAAGACGCTAGTATTGGTTAGTAAATTAGTCAGGCTATCTGCTCAGGTACTCAGGTTGGAGTCAGGTGCAGTTGGCGATCCTTTGCTTTGTCGAGTAAATAAGTGTAATTGAGGGAAAGGTTTGGGGCCCTTCTTTTAACCAGCTGTCTTGCAGTGCACAGCAACAGGTGGAGGAACGGCATTCTCACACGTATTTATCATATAAACATAGAAAGCTCCTTGCATCTCATTAAAACGGCTTTACATACGGGTGTGTTTTAGTTGTAATTGAATGTAATCGGATCTATGGGATGCATTAAAAATCCTAATAAGCAAAAAGGTTTAACATGAATGTTCCCAAAGACAATGTATGTGGATGTATACCCTCTTGCTTGTGGTTGGACGTACCTCAGAGACGCAGCTGTCAATAGTTTATGCTTCACTTCGGACTTTTTGAAGCTCCCAGAACTGGACAGGGGGAGCCGAAGAAAGCCCTGATTATTTCTATTAATTTAACAGCTTGTGTTGCAATAACATCGAGATCCAGATGCATATTAGGGTCTGTAGTTATTAGTTGGGTATAATGGGGGATATGTCACAGAACACAAACAACAGCGCATCTGCGTGAGCTGTTACAGATACAGCTCCTAAAACCTGAACATATCCTTCATTTTTACCATCTTCACATGTCACTGATGTGTGGAACATGTGTTCCTTTCTGCTTTCTTTAAGGCTCATCTGCTCTTCATCTCTGCATCTGGGGGGGAAAAGGGCAATTAAGATGAGCGACCGAGCTTCCAATAAATCTGTCTTCTGCAAAGACGGCGTGCAAACAAAATGGTTGTCATGAGTGGGATGTAACAGTGAATTAGAGAAGGCAAATCTTGTTTGGATTCAATAAATCTCCTCCTCAGTTAATTCGGTTTCTGCTATAGCTCCGTTTGTTATAAATGGCAAGCTGTACATAATTTGTTATGTTTTTGAAGACTTTAAACTCTAATATCAGTTTTGGTTTGTTCTGGGAACTTCTATTTGGACTTTAAAACCCTCCTGTAAATGTTTTACCTTTGGTCAAATACCAGAGAGCCTAGGAGGCAAATGTCAAATTGAGCAGAGGTGTTTCATGAGTCCATCTTCATTTTTTTTTCTTTCACCTCAAGAGGTTCATTAAGTTTCTACAGCAGCCTGGCATCAGTAATCAAGTTGAATCTGTTACAATTGTAGAAGATCTCCCTGAGGAGATGGCATGAAGCAGGTTTAATTTGTAAAGACGGAAAGAGGAGAGGAAAATTAAACGGGGTCTATTTCATCCATAAATGTGGGATGCCATTTGTCTGTCTGGATGATAACGTTTTTTCTTTTTTTGTTTGTTTTGTTTTTGCTTTTCTTACAGCACATGGGGTGTAACTAATTGCTTTGTATCAAAGTTTGTAGAGTTCGACTTCTGAGATTACGAGGTCACTGTTGCTGCTGAGACCGATTTTTATTGCCTCCTCAGGGATAGGAGTTTTGCCAAGGAAAATCTTGTTCTCGGTAGTTAGTAGTTATGTCTCATCAGTGGTAATGTGAGATCGGTTAGAAGAGATCCTATAAAAATGTATGAGATTTGAAGAAAGTAAAGATACAATAAGAAAAGCAATATCAGTCCCCCCCCTATGATAGATTTCTGTTACCAGTTGTTTAGATGACAGGTTTCACTAACCAGGACATTTTTGATGAATGATGTTGCTCATCCTCCGATTAGGACGGATTAGGAGTAATTGCCCCCTCAGGGCAACTGTTGCTTTAAGAGTACTTTTCCTTATGATTTTTTGTATTCCTTTTTTAATTCTCTTGACTTTAACATGGTCCTCAAACCTTTATCCTGGTTATTCTGTAATTTATAAGATCATATATAAGGTTTGGTTTTGTTACACCTGATCAACAATTATGTTCTTTCAGTTTGAACTTCGTTATATGAGGAATAAATAAACAAAAACATAGTTTTTTATTTTATTATTTACCTTTTAAATAGGCTTAAACTATAACATTTAGCTCATATGTTTTACTCAACAGTTAACAATGTTTGGATTTTGGTCTTTTTCTCCTGTTGAACTGGTCTAACGGTACCAGGTTTGCAACTGCTTTGCTCGCACATGCCCTTTGACCTCCTGCCCGCAAATTAGTTTGTGCAACTGAGAATCGGGGCTTTGCTGTGTCCACTCCTAAACCCTGACTTTGTTATGCTTTAACCACTTGGTAACAAATTAGCTTTGCAGGCTTAGGGTTATGGCTTGTTTGGAAGACCTTTTTTTTTTTTTTTGATGTGTTAAATTTTGCATCTGCGTTTCCTTATAATATTCTTTGTGTCACAATTTTATCCGTTTGGTGAAGCACAAAAACACAGCCCTGTATTTCTATTGAGATGGCGCTTCATGTTTCTAAGCTTTCATGTATTTCTTTTGAATAACGATCGTCACGGCCACGCGCTTATGATTTTTTTTGCCAAGCGCCTTTTCAGTGCATTTCTGTTTGACTTATTTCCGGGTAGATATGTCACGATGGATTCATTTAAATACCAATACTAAGAAAAATACTCAATACTAAATGTACGTTTTAAAAATATGTTTAAAAGACTTGTTTCAAAGAAAGATTAAAAATATAAAATTGGTAACAATATAGCATTTTCTTCTAATATAATTAGTAAACGTAATGGGATACTGAAAAGGCGTTCAATAAAAAACGTCTTTTTCCAAGGTTATGTATTTCCGTTCTGTGTGAAGCTTGTGCCTTTTTTAGCCGGCATGCATGCAGGAGAAGCCCGAGTTCAACCAGTGGAGTTGTTCTGTATAAATATCCCTTCTTTTGTATTCTCCCTTCGGCTCTGGTGTGAATAATAACCTCTTGTTTACAGTGTCTGACGCTCAGACTGTGCTCTCCTTCATACCTACTCCCCACACTTCCTGTTTGAAAGTTTCTGTTTTTTTTTTTTGCCATTGTTTTGAAGCACTCCAACTTTCGGACCAGGCCGGGTTCTGTTTCCTTCCTCGCTGAATGGACAAAAAGAGAATAGATAACCACGGAGTTCACATGAGAATGTAAACGCTCCACTTCTCCACAACATCCATCAAAGCATTTTGAAGGTCGGCGCCCGGTTCGAGAGTTTCCACGTTGCTATGCCAACCGTGTGGAAACCAGCATGAATATTCATGCGAAAACCGGTTGATGAAGACGAGGAGTGTAACATTTCAATGGGAAAAGAGAACGCTAAAAGTAGGAAAATAGCAGTTTACTCCAATGCTTGGAGAGGAGAGGTTGTGATTGGAGTGCTTTCTTTCATTACTGCATGCCACCTAATAGAGGACAAAGGTCACTCTCACTCACCAGTATCCAGTTGAGGTAAAATGCTTCCTCACCAGTAGCATTCTGGACAAACAATCCCATTTTCTCTCTGTATATACCAGTTTTCTCAGATAACTAGAAAAGCCACATGGCCCCATTAACCCCATGTCCTGTCAACATTGTGCAGGTGAGGATCTTTTTTTTCTCAGCCTGTTTGGATTTGAACTGTATCACATGAGGAATGACTTAAGAAAAACAAACAAAAAAACCATTGATAACCTGGGGGAGCTTTTTTAACCAGCGGACACTTCAATTTATCTTCTTCTCACAGGGAACCTGTCTTAACACTCCATTTTATTCTTACCTGAGGCGTTTTCAAAGTAACAGTCTCCCCCTGCTGAAATATGTTTGGATGAAAAGGCCACAAGCTCCCCAGAGACATAAGGACAGCTACACCGGTGTTCCTTTTTTAAATAACCAAAGAGGGCAAAGCGGCCACAGTTTTCTGCTGTTTCTGTTAGTAGGTGTGAATGTTTGCAGTCTGTTATGTCTGCTCAACCAGTGTGTGTCTGCAAAGTCTGTGAACTTCTGTGCTGTCAGCTTTCACCGATGTTTTAATCTTCAGTGGACCCTTCTGAGGGGGCCCTTGCCTGTATCTGAACCCATCTTAATTGCACTTGGACGGACCTAAGCTTGAGGAATCTTGATCCCATCATTCTGCATACCATGCTGCCCACAGGTCCTCTCTAAGTAGCCTTTCTCCTGAAGGTCACAGCTGTGTCACTAATCTAACAGTTTTGCTCACTAAAATGTTCTCATCTTTTTTTCATTGTTTAGTAGGTCTAATTAATGCCTGACAGTGGCTTAACTGCAAATAGAAAGTGATATTACCATAGTTGACATCATTTATTCTTACTTGCATACGTGTCTGTGTCTGGTGACTCTAGAAGGGAACGGAAAAAAATTAGTCATGTTGGTGTTTTCGGGTTTTAATAGAGCGTATCTCATTTCCTTTTGCTGTGTTCTGGGTGTTTATTGTTACTGTGGAGATGAGAAGCATGCTCCCACACATCACTCAAATATTTCCACAAGCAGCCAATGTACTGTCCCTGACCATACCCTTCAAACCGACACTAGTTTAAAACACAGAAAAGCATAGTTTTTGGATTTTCTTAATACTATCTTAAAGGTGTAGGAGAGGATCTTTTCAGTTGAAAAATTTGAATGGAATATCTCATTGAAAATGACAGCCAATCAAAAACGACCGGTGGTGAAAAATGACTGGCTGTGACGTATATCACTAATGTCCCCACCCCCCCGACCAGTAAAACGCGCGCTCATGTTTGAATTTGCGCATGCGCAGATTTTTGTATAGGAAGTAAAATGGGACGGACAAAACTCATCATTTACCATTGAAGAGAGGTTCTCCCCGTACGGCAGCGAAAATGGAAGCTCGCAAGAGAAAAACCGTGTTCGAAGTCGCCGAGAAAAAACAAAAGACGCCTGCAGAGATGAACAAAACAGGAGTTTGTCTTTGAAAGTCGAAAAGGGATTCAAAACCGATCAACTCGTCGCAGAGTTTCTGCAAGACAGGTCATGTGCTTATACCTGCTCATTTAGAAGGATCTGTGTTGATTTGACAGAAGTGTTGTAATCGCTATGCAGGCTCCGTCAGAAAACGCTAGCTGTGCAGCCTTTATGTGGAATTACCACCCAATGGCATGATTATTTATCACTGATAATCATTAATTACTGTCAAATGTTCTTGTGCAAGTGTTTTCCTAAACAAATAACCTTTTGGCAGCTGATTCATTGCTGCAAAAGCAATCAATTCTGTAATAAGTCCGATGCGTCGCCAGAGGCTGTAGTCCCGCAGATGTAAACAGATGCATGTGCTGAGGACGTTCGCGCTCCCGATATCAGGGGGCGTTACTGGAGATGAGGTGGCGCATGCGCAGTGTTGCTAAAATGAGAATGAGCTGAAGATCCTCTCCTATACCTTTAAAAAAAAAAGGTGCCCTCAATGTGATTTTTGGCAAAATGGACTTCCCTTTACGAATTAGGATCAAAGGTTACGTCACACTGTGTGTGTGTTCATTAAACAAAGCAATCAACGCAAATACGTATTTTACTATTTTAAAAGAGTTATGACTGATTGGACATTTTAATCTGGCTTATTATATGATATGTCACCAATTAGTGTGATTTATGATCTTTATTTCGTTATCTGCTAAAATCCCTCTGTTTTCTTGTTTTGTTTTTGTAGGTAACATAATAAAGCAACCACACAAATTTCTTAACATATAAAAATTGGTTTCTTTTAAATAATTTCTAACTAGGGCTACACAATTTAAGGAAATATATTTAATTGTTAATACAATACCAATTGTAACAAAAAATTAAAACACATATTTTGCTTTACTAAAAAAAGCACTCTCCATTTACTCATCAGCCATACAACTGTTGTTGCTCAATTCCTCCATTCAGCACTTTGGTCATCCAATTTGTCTGACTTTCATCCTCTCTTCTTGTCTAGTACATCTGAGTTGGCCGTCGTACTAGAACTGTCAATATCATCCAGTTTGAAAGTATCCTTCACCTGACAATATTTCCTTCGGGTTTTAGTATTGATCTATGTGCGATCGAGCAAAAGTCTAAGTTTTTGCTGCCATCTTCTTCAGTAGCCTCCCATTTTTTTTCCTTTTTAGCAAAAATCAGATAAAGATTTATTGGTATACATTTTCTTAATGTAATATTTGACTAAAGATTGTGTGACTTATTGGTTTTTGATGACCTAATAGTTAAGGAAGATATCATACTTTGCAGCATTACCTACTGATCATCTAAGCAACTGATCATGTTACAATTAATGGATTGATCAATCCAATTGTATTAGTTTCAGTTTTCCTCTTGGTGTAAGTAGTTAAGATTCAAATTTAGCTGTTAAAGAATTCTCAAACATGCCTTACTAAAATATTCAAATCTTTAAATGATCAACGAACAACAGTATAATTTCTCAATGTTGCTCTAAAGTCTTGTCTATTAAGACCCAAACTCAGTAAAAAGTTTTTTTATTGATCAATCAAGGATGTGTTGAAAGGATTTAAAGGCTTGCCTTGCACTTCTCACCAGTAACCAATCAGGTGGAGGGTTTGCTTCAGAGTTTCATCTAACACCATCATGGATGAAAAAGGGCAAATCGATCGCCTCTCCCACATCAGCAGCAGCAGTTACACTGAGATATGTACAGACTGGCTGCTGATTCACAACTGTTTTGTTTGCAGACTCCATGTCCATATTTGGCTAAAAACAAAGTGGTTTTTAGTAGTAGTTTCAGTGGAAAAGAAAAAAAAAAGAAAAAGAAAACAACTGCAGTTATTAATATACCGTCAAGCGCACAAGGCCAAAATGCGTTTTTAAATGGCTATAAACCAAGAAGAAATTCCCTACAATTAACAGTCAGACCTGCGGCTGCATTAGGAAGGATTATACTGTGGCGCAACAACATAGGGCTAAGAATAGTTCCAATGTAAACAAGCACAACCAGACTAGAACTTGAGTTTATATCTTACGGTTCCACTGAAAAGGACTCCAAAAGGCGCTGCAATCTAAACAGCCAAAGATATTAATTGAAAGCCCTGTAGCTCAGACACATAACATCAATTACGTGTGGAATTCAGGGCATTCAACAAAGTGTTTTCCAGCAGAAGAAGATAACAGATGTTGTTCTTTTCTGTTCAAATATTGGAGCATTCTTTCCATGCTTCCCGCCTCCCCCGATTGATGACCGGCAGGTTTTGGAGTGTGATGGTAAAAACTAAAAGTATACAACTGTTACCCACAGCTTCATCTGAGTTTTAAGAAGAGATTATATTTTGTGCAGGTTGCTTTAGAGTATCATCCGGCGTAAGATGATGTTCCTATTAGCTGGTGCAATAATAATGTCGATTCACACAACCAGACTGGTTTTGTTTGAAGGACATCTTCTGGAGTTGTTCTTTAGGGAACAATGGATGTATTAAAGGTTTAACTCGCCATGGAAGAAACTAACTTTTAAACCCCCTTTCCTTCAGAGGCCTAAAGAGGGGACTCCAGAAATCTCGCCATGTTCAAGTCAGTGCTAAAGAAGAATAGAGATGGGGGCAAAGGGAACAAGAAGGACCCAGGTATGTGTGATTGTATTTTATACATTTTATTCTGAATAACACTGAAAATTATTTAAAGAAGTTAAAGTTTGGACTGAACAGACCCATGCAATATGATAGAGAAGCAGAGGAAATATAACAAAATTAAACAAAGCATTTAATTTCAGCATTTATGTATAAAAATATTGCAACATATGGTATACAACAAGACATTTGTCTGTAAAAATAACTGAGTTAATTTTTTTCTTCTTTTTTAATAATTTTTATTAATTTGTACTTTAGTTGATAAAGTCTTTGCTAATTTGCGGTGCTTTGACAGAACTGGTTTTCATAGTTTGGCATTCTTTCTGACTCTATTTTCTATTTATTTATTTTTTACCAAATGACATTTACTTTGATTAGCCACCCTATGGTGTTCTACTTAACCTAGGCTTATACTAAAAAATTGCCTGAGGATCAAAAACAACAGATTTTCTGCCTTTCTGGCTTTGAGTTTTGAAACGTTGAAGAATCTTTTTACAGTTTTTCAGAGTAAGTAGAAACACCACATATAAGCACAACAGAGGTGTATAAAAACAACTCTATTCAAGGAGGATCCTGTTCCAAAATGAAGAGAATTGTGCTATTTTATTCAATTTTAAGAAATTTGAAACCAAGCACACCAGGTAACCAATTTTCTGAGGACTTGTCAAGACATGTCTGTGGCTGATTCAGCCGGCAAGACCAACCAGAACATCAGTGGATAACAGGAAGGTACAGCAGATTTGCTTAGCTATAGATTTTTAAAACTTTAAACCTTTGTTTGTCATGAAAAATGCTAGATGTGGAAATGTTTGCAGCCTCTTAGAAATTTTGAAAGTAAAAATCCACTTTAAACCCACAGGCTGGTATGTTACTAATGTTAGTCGCACTAAATACTCATATAAGATGATTTTAGTTTTAAAATATATATATTTTTTAAATATAAAAAAGTAGCAATTCATAAAAGGATAATTAGAAGAAAATATCCATTTTGTTCTCATGTATGCTGATGAACTTTTATGAGAAATAGGAATCAGCTAATGTCGATTGTTAAACCTCTTCGTATGGTGACGTTTAAGTGAAGTGACCCTGTGCTATTGGAAGACATACCAGATTGGGATGCAATAGATTCTGAGTCACTCTTAGATTGACAAAAAGTTTAAAAACATTCATACTCTCATTTGCATTATTTTAGTCTGTATAAAAAAAAAAGGTCTTGCAGATAAATCTTTTACTTTTAAGTAAATGCTTCATTTTGCTGTTGCTTGATTTCTAAGCTTCACTTTGACTTTAAACCCAAAATAAGAAGCCGTTATTCTATTAAGTGTTTAAGAGAAGAAAATAAACCTCTCACATACAACATGTCATCAGCTGCACACTCCTGCAGCCCTTACTGAACCCTTCATAGTTTAATGAGTCTAGCATGCCTCCCATCTTATAGCTATAATTTCAACAGGAGGTACATCCTTATTATGTCATAACAGAAGGTTGTCTTCAGAAAGTCATACGCTACCCTTCCACCCTGACTAACCATGTGTCAGCCTTAGCTGCACATTGTTCACTGGTCTTGTTCATGTAATTTTCGTCTTCCAATGATCCGTCTTGGCAGGGCAGGGTGGCAGCATATGTTTACACTGTATCTACCAGCCTCGACCTGCTCCATCACCTCGGTGTTGGTTTCCACTGCTTGATTCAGCAGTTTGGGTGTAGATGCGTGTCATAGCTCCACAGCCTTTGTTGCTTTTGTTTGACTCAGTCGGGATTAAAATTAGAGAGGAAAGAATCTGTGTTGCTTCACGCACTGCGCCACACCACAATACCTCTGTTGCATTCTAGCATAGTGAAGGAAAGAAAAAAAATACTAATAAAGGCATGCAAATATAGCTTATTATAGGGCTGTTGAAACCTGTCTTGCACATACTGATACAATGCATCTTCCCTGTTATCCGGACGCACTTACACACATCACACTTAAGCACAAGGGAATCTGGGCATCTGAAATCAGGGAGGGTAGAGTGTTTTATGGCGATACAGCTCCTTTTATTCCCAGTGTCACTTTTCCCAGTTGGCCCCCATCTATCAAGGCAAAGGAGCTCCTTGTCTTTTTCAGATGCCGAGACAATAAAATCTGGTCACTCCTCTCTTGTTCAGGCTACTACAGACAAATGAGAGGTCACAGAGTTTCAGCTCCAAGCAGCAACCACTGTGCCGCTGTTGTAGTTCCTCCATTGAGCGGACAGCTCTTCTTTCTCTCTTTTTTTTAAAACTGTATCACTAAGTTTAACTTGAGTTAAATTCAGTGATGTAGTTTTTGTTTACCTATCATTCCTGCATAGTTCGGCAGCTCCCTGTTATAAATAAAGACATTAGAAAAAAAGGCTTTATAGAGAGAAGAAGACTATGTTTAGACCATGTGGCCATTTCTAATCACCCAATAAATTGAATCTCAGAAAAAGAAAGTTTTTTTTTTTTTTTTTTTGAAAAGGGAAGACAATACTTTGTCCTGAAATAGTGTAATGTTATCTTGTATCAATGTTATATGTTATCTGCCCTTCTCTCAGTACCCACTTTGGTAGTCTGAATGAAAGGATACCAAGAAAAAACCCGTTAAACACCTCAGTGATGGTGAAAATTATGTTCCCTCCATTTAGTAGCAATTTTCACACCACACAATGCCAGGATAGCCTGGATGTGTTTGGTTTATTTTATTTTATCGTTTGCTAAAAATTGAAAAGATTTTTTGACTGGCATATAAAGCCATGTTAACCTCACTGGATGGGCTGCGACACAATAAAAGCTATCTTTCCTTCTGCACAGCAATGTGCATCTGCTGAAATAAAATAAAGGCTTTTTAAAATGTACTTGTTCTATTAAGTTTCATTTAATTGTTTTAAAGCAAGACTGCAACAGTCCAGAAATATAGTTTTCACCCCATGAGTGAAACTGTTTTTTATTAGTCAAGACTGGCTTCTGTAACTAGGGCAAAACTTTGGTCAACTCTGCTAAGCAGTATAAATGCACAGTGGAAATAAATGGGAGGAAAGACTTTGATAATACTATAATTGCAAGATACCTCAGCAGATGTTGCTTATGACTTTGTGGCTATGGACTGAAAGCAATTTAAATATGGTCAAGGAAACTTGGTACTCATGCCAGATACCACTACAGTCATTAGCTCTCCTTTGGGATCTCCCCATTGCCAAGACCACAAAAACACAAACTTTGCTAATTCAGTCTCTCCATCTTGAGCTCCTCCTAGATCTTTCTTCCCTTTTTGGTTCTCCTGGAAATTTTTATTCTACATAAAGTCTGTGTTCATATTCATTTCTTTTTTTAGTGTATTGTATCCAGTCTTTTATGGTGTTATTTTAGAATGGTAAATTATTTTTTCTGTAACTATGATGAATTTGCACAGTTACGGGTTTGGTGCATGACTGGATTTCATGAATGCTAATTTCCATACTTTCTAGTAAAGACCAAGTTGCCATTTTTAACACATAGGCTTTTAAAATTGACTGTCATTTTGTCCGACCTCTGACTAGGACAATATACTACAGATGCATTGTCATTGCGATGCCAGTGTGAATGCATAATTATTAGCCAATCAATTGCTTGTGTTATAACGTTGGATTACTCGTGCTAATGTAACATTTAACCAGTGAGACTGAGTCTTATGCCAGCATGTTCTTACTCTGGACAAAACCGATATGGCTCAAAATGCCAAAGGTCAGAGCTTTGTTAGGAAAGTGAATAAGAAAAAGAGCATACATCACAACTGATAACATCATCATCAACTTGCCAATATTGATGATTGCATATATTTTTTTTTTTCAAAACAGCATAGTAGTTTTATTTTTTTTACAGCTGGGTGACAGTGCACAGCAACAGGTGGGGGAAGAGCAGCATTGCATTAACTTTTATTCCTTTTTTACCAACATGCTTTTCCAAGCACATTCGTATTCCTGTAACAATTTGATAACCTATCTGTTGCATTCAGATTTACTACTGTGGACTTACTACAACAATACTAATAGATACTGGCTTGTATTTGGCTATCAGCCAATCCAGAAGTGTAATTCATTTTCTAAGGAGTACTTTGGCTGTATGCAAAAGAGCAGTGATAACACAAATGTACATTAGTGCTTCTGAAGTAGCGCTAAGACAATTTAGACTATGCAATGTATGCTAAGATATATTGAGTGCTTGATTCATTTTTTAAATAGAAAGTTGTGAGTGTTTTTAGTGAGGGTATCAAGTATTGCAGTTCAGAACTACTGGGGATCAACTGTAGTTCTGCCAGGATCTTGTAGCTTTTCATTTTCCTGTGTTGTCAGTCTTGGTCATATTAGTTTTTTTTTAAAGCCAAATCTATATAAAAAATAATTCCTTCCCATGTGTGCTTAGACAGAAAATCGAAAGCAGTAATTCCCACATCAGAAAAAGCCTATACAGACCACTGTATTTAAAATCAAACCGTTTTGTTTATGCTGAAACAAAGAACAAGCCTAATAGATCTTTACATTTTAATCCGTTTCAATAATTTTTTTTATAGATGTATTTTCCAGTCAATGTTTAATCTTCATTTCAACAAATGGACCTAAGAGACCTGCTTCCTTCCCTTTTTAAAGAAGTCATTCACTCTTAAAAGCTTGGCTTTCGGGCGTTAAGTGATTGGCATTAAAACCTTTGCTATTGCCCTGGGAGTATCTTTAATAGGCCCCCAAGGTGACCTAGAGAAATGTCAATTTTGACCCAGCTTTGATTGCTTAGTGTTACGTTGCGAGGCTGGTAATACCTCTGAAGGCTAAATTCAACGCTAGACTTCTCAATGAGGGTGGCTGCCTGAAGCAGCTGCCAGACATTTGTTGGTGCAGACACAGCGTTAATCATACCGGCATGCTCTGTCGTGGACTCACTGAGGCGATAACCGTTTTGGCAGTTTATTCCACCATCTTTTAAAATGCACAGACACAAACAAATCTTGTGCTCTCAAAAGCCACAATTGGTTGAAGTCTGGTTTTCCATATGGGTCTGGGCTTATACTTCTCATGTTGATCATTATTGAGAGTAAGCATTTCTCAAGTAGACTTAAAGGCAATCGTTTTAAGGGATTGCTGTTTCCTTATTAAAACTATGCAATGCAATACAGAATATATATGGGCAGCTTTCATTACATTTATCATGTTGCTTCCTGATGACATCTTTGTGCTCAATTCTCACCTTATGGCTGAGCCAAGACTAAGTCTTCCTAATGAGAAGCAACAGATGATAGGCCAAACTGCAATATTGGCATGTGTTTGTGTAGTGCAATAGTTGTTTAGTCGCTTGCACAATTTCCTAGACTTAAATGTAATTGTTTTCTGTTATGTTTCAATAAGTACGACTTAATTAAAACCAGCGTCATTTCAGAGAGATTATGTGGAAAAAATGAAGGGAATGTTCATGATTTAGAGGATCTGTGTATAAAGTGAAACCAAGAACGAGAGACCCCTAAGCACTCTGTTGCCTCAGCTGTGGTGGGGAATGGTACATGGTGTCTCTGCATTTTCCAGGAGCTTCTTGCTTGTTTTGACACAAAACAGTGATTTGTTGCTATAGGTCAGGCCACATCAAATTGGTTACAACGTTGTTTTTGCATTTTTCCAGTGTTTTGTTTTTTCAAATTTCTGATGCTAGAGGTGTTGCTAAAACTGATAATTCTCATTCTGTGGTTCGAGTTCCAGAATTTAGTGAACCGTTTTTGAAAGTAAAATATTTTATCCTGATCCCTGTTTGCATTTTTGTTTTTGCTCCCCGTTCGGGTCACTACAACAGCTGACATTGCAGGCATTCCTACGCTGTCGTCTGCTTTCTTTCTACTACCTCTGCAACAACAGGACAGTTTTCTTCATTGTTGTGGGAAGAATTCCTCAGTATAGCCACAGGTGACTGAGCAGATAACAGTTCTGATAAACCCTACTTGATAGGACTGTTACCAAGACTGCAGGGTTTCTTGGGAAAATCCCACCATTCCTGTAATATGTTTGAGGTGTTGATGTTTGTAATTTTTGATTTTGTTTGTTATTCAGTCTCAACCAAAAATTTACTGGACCTGTGGTGGGCAACTCAAGTCCTTAAGGGCCGCTGTCCTGCAACTTTTAGACTTTTAGATGTATTCCTGTTCCAGCACACCTAAATCAAACGGCTGAATCATCTCCTTAGTATTCAGTCAGGTTTTCTAGAGTCCTGCTGATGACCTGATTGTTTGACTCAGGTGTGCTGAAGCAGAGACGCATCTAAAAGTTGGAGTAGACCGCCCTGGAGGACTGGAGCTGCCCACCCTAAATTATACAGTTTTCAGGCTTCTGAGGTCCTCTGTTAAGATTAAAGTAGACCCTAGAGAGGAAAACAATCCAGGGGTTAACATTTCACAGTCAGTAATGTCTTTGGGAGCCTTTTCATCTGCCACTGTTCTCTCACTTTGTTTTATCAGAGAATTTTAGAGCCTTTCATGGAAATTCTCTTTTCATTTTCCATGCCTCCCCCTTACTGACACAAGTACGTTCACAATACTTGATTAGATAATTGTATTGTCATGTGGAAGATGAGCAACCACAAGCAATAATTTAGAAGATAATGTAGCAAAGCGTGGTTTTCACTACCTGTAATAAAATTTAATCAAAAATACATACAAATTATATTCTATGAACTAAATTAGTGACGTACTAAAATTATTATTATTTGTTTTTTTACTTTCTATTTTTTCTCCCCTCCAGGGAGACTTTTGTACTAAAAGTAATCAGTGGTATGGTAAATTACTGATTTGCACGAGTAACACTGTTTCTTGACTAAATCCTTTCAAAATTGGAGATGAGACCATGAATCCTCTCTCCAGTATGTAATGGCCGACCATTTTTTTCCCTAATTTTTGTCGCACCTTTTTATGTGATAAATTATTTTATAAGTAGTTCGGACATCATTATCACTGTAATATAGGCTGTGCTAAACTAGGAACTTTGAGAACTCTTTACAGCCAGAACTATAGTTTGTTATTAAATAAAAATAACAGGGGTAGAACATTTTTGGACAGGTATTTAAGAGGGGTTTCACTTACTGATATATATAAAACTAACTTATCTGAACGGCAAACGTGAAGCCAGATTATCCCTCGAGTTTGTCTTTCTCTGTCAGAGATGGCAGGAGTTAGGACTTGCATCCCGTTGAAAACGATATCTTAAGTAAGACATCTGTTTTAAAAATGTTGTGGAAAAGCACCGGCGGCTTTGTTCCCACATTGTACACCTGGCTGCCTTTATTCTATCGGGAACTGATGCATGTGTAAAAAGCTCATAAATGTCGCCACTAACCTCTTTCAGACAGATTAGCAGAACCTCTTGGATCCTTTTATGTCACTACACAAAATAAACTGAATGTTACTAATAGATTAATAAAATTAAAGAAAAAAATGCTCTTCTCAATGGTAGTAGGTACAGATTGCATAATATACTTTGCAGCCTTAAAAAAGAGACCATTTTACCCACACACATGATTATTAGACAGAATGAGTGGAAGGAAATGTCATGACACTTTATTAACATTTATTGTAACAAAATCCACCATTACAGCCAAAGTAATGACCCATTATTAAATGTGGTTTTGTTTGAGACGGGATAAATAAAAATGTTGCTTGTTATTAGCTTTCCAAAACTGGACCCTGGCACCTCCAAAGTCACAACTCAAGCAAGTATATCACTGTTATATCGATGTATTCTCAAGTTGAGTGTCTATGTCTGAAGAAAACAGTCTTTTAGACCTTAATAAAATAAGGTTCTGATTAATTCTACTCCCCATTCCTTTTTTTCCCCTAAATTGAATAAACACAAAGCCATATTAATAGTTGCTTAGTGAGTCCTTGTCCCTTGCTTGCTCTTTTGGTTCCCAGTCTTGTTTGTATAAATTTTCATGTCCAGACAGTTATGACGGGACTTATAAAGCTCCAGAGGAATGCACCTGATTTACAAAGGAGACCATTCAGCGCTCAGATCTACATGGCTATCGCAGCTCTGTGCAGCCAGCAGGCAACGATTAGCAGGGCGTAGCTCAAAACCACATCTTTCACTCGCACACAGTCGTGTAGATACATACAAACACACACACAAACACACCCACTCACCCGCAAACCTCAGGTGTATCCACATTAGACACACCCCGTGTTTCCTACTGAAAAGCGAAAGGGCTCTTGGGGATTGAACCTGGCTGGGCCGTTGGTTTCCTTTTTTAAGTCGAACATATTTTGGCCCAACCAATTATACGTATCACGATTCATTTCAGGATAGACTATAATGACATATAATAAAAAGTAATTTTATTATCTTTTTCTACTACTGAAAAATACATTTGCACACTTCTGTAGAAAAGCAGTTTTAAAACCCGATTTGGGAAATAAAGAGAATATATTTATGAATGATATAAATATAAATATAGTAATGTAAGGATTTTACATTAAATAAAAAAAGATTTTCTAGTTTTGTGAGGTTAGTGTCAGACTTGATAAACATGACAAACTCTTTGTTTCTGGTGACACAGTAACCCAGAGAACGTTCAACTTTTTCAACAGAAAGTTCAAAATCAGGCATGTGTTAATATTTTAACTGGCCGATTTTCTGGAGCGCAATAAATCTCCTTAATTTTTCTTAAATCTGAGCTTGATATGTTTTTATTAGCTTTCAGGCAGAAAAAAAAAACAGCTACTTTACATTTTTTGGCGAAAGTATCCACATCTCTTGAGAATGGATGTAATGTAGGCATTGGTAAAGTTTTGTTGCGTTACCAACTTTACCCAAAAGCATATTACATCAACCAACTAGGGATGAGGGATAGGGAGAAATAATCACATATATTATAGTACTATTGTCATAGCGATAAAGTAGTCATAACACAAATTCTGCCCTTAAAAAAACATACCAATTTACAATAGACTTCTTTAGGACACTGGTTGCACAAAAGTAACATTTCTATCACTAAATTCTCAAAGTAACTTAGTAATATTTTTAAAATGAAACAAACAGAGGGAAGAAAGTAAAAACAACAATTCAGTCAGTTTTTTTATTTTTCAGACATCACTAATCTTAATTTAACTATTCTTATCATGATGAGAAACACATAATACAATAATACACAACTCTACAACACATTTTGTGTCTTGTTGAAAAAATGTGGCAGAAATTCTTTTAAATATGGACCAAAAGCCATCAGAGTGGATTGAAAGCTCATTTTAACAAAAAGTCAAGTTCCCCAAAGAATCCTAATTGATTTTAAGACTGAATTTTAAATTGACTATCAGATAAAAATGTTTAATCAAAATTATTTTATTGTACAACTGGCTATAGGTTTTGGGTAGCTGTTCTCCTGAAAGATGATTCTCTAAACCAATTTAAAGTTCTATTTTTTATAAAAATTTTTGTCCATCCAATAGTTTTATAGATCAGCCAGTACTCAGCTGTATCTATTTGCTGGCATCTCCCTCAACAAATCTTTACAGGCTAGATTTGTTGAGTGTTAGTGAAACAGTTTATCAGCAGAGTCCCGTAGGAGACCTGCGTATCTCTGCAGCACCTACAGAGTCACCGTGGACCTCTGGGCCGCTTCCCTGATTTGATTTTGGACAATGTTCTCACTGACAGTGGCTCAGGATGTTAGGGCTTGAATCCCTGGTGTGTCTGCCTCGGTAGTTGCATCCTTGAGGAAAGACGCTTCACTTGGTGGCGCCGGTTGAATGCTCTGTCAGTCTTCTCCAGGCCATGAGACCTCTGGACTGGGATTGGGATTTATCATGTCATTATTGTGATAAATGTCTTGTCACATTTTAGTGTCACAATGATAAATGAAGATGTTTAAAAACTTCTAAAACCGGCGTCCTAAAGAAGCTGATTTTAAAATGGTATGTTTTTCAAGATGAGTATTTCTGTTACTTTTATCATTATTGTGATGCAGCCTCAAGATATAATGATAAATCTTTTAATCCATTCCACCCAACTCTACTCAGCAGTACATAAAGTATAGTATGAATAGTATGTTCATATTGTAGTATACTTTTCATTCAACTAAACGATTCAGATTTCACAATTCAAAACGGTTGCAATACTTTCTGTTGTTTTGTCACTCAAACAATGAATGCCAATACTTATGCAAGATACTATAGGGAAAAGGAAGTTAGTCGATTGTGACTTTCACTGGTTTTATATGCTCTAACAACTTGTGAGTTTAGAGGAGTTGGAGCAGCAACAGATAACAAGCTATGCTTATACATGAGGACTTGATAAAAGCAGTAAGTGATCTCATCCACTACATGACAACAATAAATGCCTGTCACCCCTCGCAAACCCCCTTGGACTTCAAAGCGGAGGAAAAACATTTCACCACTTAACGTGCCAGGATGTTTCAGATGATCTTTTGGAAGGCTGATGGTGGCTGTGGCAGCGGTTCATTGGCTGGGGAAGTCAGCGGGCCACAGGTTTTTCTAATTACAGCGTGACCTTGCTTGGCAGACACATTCCTTCTTGTTTCTTTTCTTCCCTAATAAGCTATTATACCTTCAACAGGGTTTTTCAGAAGAGATGGTCATCCACCGGGTAACTGTTAATGCTTTGATTTTAGATGAATTTACTGCGACTTTTAACAGTTTTGTGTTCGTCATCTGCTGTTATCTCTATGCAGTCACTGTTCAGTGCTGTCAGGTTGCCAGACTCTCTGACAGGGAGGTGTGTTTGTCTGTTGAAACCTCTTGTTGTCTTTCTCCCTCTCTCCTGGATTGCTCGGTCGCTAAATTTCTGAGAAGGATTTTGGCATCCGCACTGGCTATCTTTGACACACTGGAGCTTTCTACAGGTTGAACTGGTGACCCCAGCTGTTTTGTGCCTACCCTCAAGGACCGCTGCAAACAGTAGCACTTTGGATGAAGTGCTCCATTTTCTCATCTACATCTTTTATTTGATGTGGGCTATTTTGAGGGAGAATTTAAAAAAATATAATCAAAACACAAATTAAGATATTTTTTTCCAGACAGTTCTGGAAATGACTGAAGTAAGCTAAATTATTTCAAAAAGCAACACAATAGTACAGAAATATTCAAGAACAGAGGAGCAACAGATTACCTGATATTATTGTGGAAATGGTAAGAATACAATTTCTGAAACTTGCAGCTTGTCTTTGCTCGACAGTGAAATTGTTTGACCTAAACCATTGAAAGATGCCACAAAAAAGTGAGAATAAAAGTAAAATCTGTGAGAGGGAGAATGCTTTTTCTAAGTTTTGTAATACTATAGAAAATGCTTAAGAAAAATTTCAGTGCATCTATTAAATTTAGGACGACGACTAATGTTTTACAAATCATACCATTAACTGAGACTGTCAGGATGGGTTAAAAGCAGGAAGGTTTTCCTTGGTTCATGTTTGATTCCTTTAGGATCAGACTGTTTGTGAAGGACTGCCTGGATAACCTTTGTACTACATTGTTGTCCATTTAACATTTCTTAACAAGCTGGTTTCTAAAGGTTACTGGTGTTCTCATGACCTCACCTGGCCTCTAAAGCAGCTCTGCCTAATGGTCTGTGCTAATGGAAATCCAAATCTACCAATAAAACAAATCTCCATGGCAACGTAGGACCACAGACCACATTTAACTTTTGCCATGCGATCAGTCCCACTTTCATAACGTTGACCCCAACAGTCAGAAACTGAGAAAATGAAAAGAAGCATCCAGATGGGGAGGAAAACTCCTGTATGATCCACTAATGACCTAAAACTGTTCGCTGCATTAATATAATTGATTGAAGAGGGTAGGTGGATCCCTTTTGTCCTTAGGACTTAACAGCTGTGCCTTTGAGTTGTAGAGGACATTGTTGTCATTAACCTAATTTAAAGCCCATGTAAGATTTTTTATGGTTGTGCTATGAAAGAAATGCAAACATCACATTCCTTTTTGTTCAGTCTTTTTTCTTTTGTCAAATATTCAATGACTGATTTTAAAACTAATTTAAATCAAGACAAATATTATTATTAAGTATCATTTTCCAACAACATAGTTCTTCTACATAAATCAGATATCTGTGTAGGGTTTCCCATTCACATAATCTTTCTGGGAACATATTGTGAATTTATTATGTTTGTCTGAGGAGTAAAATAGTCACTATGATCCACAGTGTTAGCCATTGTATTAGCATTTAAACAAGTATTGATAATTTAATGAGTGCTGGTCTCAAAAAAGATTAGATTGATCTGCCAATGAGTACCTGGGGTAGTAAAAATTCATTAATATCAGTAAGTAGGGTGTTAAATATTTATTGTTGTTATTGTTTCTGTTTTACACAATAAAGTCTGACAGCTTTGACACAAAAGCAGGTGAGTTAGTCAGATTCACATAGAATCAGATCACTTCAGTAATCATGAACTGATAAAGTTACAGTTTATAATTTAAGCACAAAGGTTGTTACAACCAAACCTCGTTATTGAAACACATCTTAATGCTGAATTATCCAAGTAAAAATTGTGGAGGGATGTCCTGAACTGTAGTTGTCCTCTACGCATGGATAGCTGCGGCAAATCTAGAACTTAAACTACTGTTCACCTCTTGCAGCCCCAGCTTTGTTTTGCCAATAGGCTTCCTTGGTTTTTGCTACATCCGCTCTGAGTCTCTTTAACCTGGTTACCCCTGCTTTTTTAGGGCTTTTTACGATGCTGGAGAGATGCTCTCCTCTTGGGCAATCAGATGTAAGTCGAATGTGACAAAAAGAGTAAAGCTTCTGTATATGTTATCTGTATACAGAGTAAAACTCTACACAATTTTATGCTATGTTGGTAAGATTTTAACTATTATTTTGGAACAACAGAAAATAATGGATGAAATAATGGATAAAAAAAGATATTTCAAGATAAAACTTTCAGTTTAAAAGTACATTTGTATTTAGAAGTTCAGTTTTTTAAAAGTATGTGTTAAGTGTCTAGTTACTTTGTCTTCAGGTTTTTCATTCCAGGATACAGTTGATCCTCCAGTACTGACAGGAGTTAGGCCAGGGACACTGATGTTAAAGATTATCTGAAATCTGCCAATACATAAGACCCCCTTCTAAAATGTTTAGAATTGTCTATTTTAATATTTCAAACATTAGATATACCATGATACGCACCGGAAACTGTGAAATCAGTCTGAACACAACCACCAAAGCTAACCTTCATGTTCCATTAACATTAGATGATCAGTTCACATAGTTTTGTTGATTTTAGAGCAATCCCTCATACTGGGCCTGCAAGTAGTGAAGAGGAAGGAGAAAAAAAATACATTACCAAGAACAGGCCTCTAGCAGAACCTGGCTCACCACAAGGCCAACTAGATATGACGGAGCATACAGAAAAGGAGAGGAACTTGTCACAGTGAATTTTTTATAATAAAGCTGTAAATGTATTCTACCTTTCTCAATGTATACTTTGTTGAAGCATATGGTTGCACAGGATTTTATTTAGAGTAAAGCTAGCTCAATATAAATGCAGCAAACTTCCCTCTGACCAAACCTTTTCGGTCAAGAAATGAAATGCAGCGTTACAGAGTGACAAATGGTTTTTAGCCGCAATGTACAACTGCATGGTTTCACAATTCGAGGATATTTAGTCTCCATTCAAAGGGCCGTTATGAGATATATCAAGCAGGTCATGGTCCTTATTAGCAATATCTTCATGGTCAGAATGGCGTAATTAAAATCTGTTTCACTTGACATTTTTTGCTGTCAAGTACCAAACAGAAATCCTAATCTGTCAGTCGCTTGTATTAGTGTTCGTATATTTCCGCTGTCAGAAATCATTAGATAAAATATGGCTAATTCAGTCTCAGGCATATCATTTTTTCCCCTCATACATGCTGGTTTAAAAAAAAAAATTCCCATAATTGCCATTTTATGAAGAGGAATGGGAAATGTCACGCTGCCTGGCCAGTACTACCCCTCACCTCCTCCTCTCCCTCTTCTATTCCTTATCCCCAAGAAACACACATATCCTTCCCTGCCAGGCTTTTCCCTCAGGGCCATTGAGGAAAGCATTCCAGAACTCAGGCTACTGCAGAACAGAATAAAAATGAGCACATTCTAAATGCATTTAGATGTGCAATGTGCAAAAGACCTTTCAATTTCTTAAAAAAAAACAAAACAAAAAAACCAGTATTGGGTGAGAGTAAATTGAAGCTAGTTGTGTCTCCAAGGATGGAGAAGATGAGCTCTTGGTTCTGAGGAGCCACCAGCTAAGGTCGGTAATCCTCTAAGCACCACAAGAAATATGTTGGAGCAAAAAGTTTGAGAATTTCTTTTTTTAAAGAAAAATATAACTGTTTGGCCCAAAACCGTTCACAAATCCACAGGGTAATACAACTTGAAAATAAATTAAAAAAGTGAAATTTCTAAATGTAGTTGAGGAAGGTAAGCTTTGCCTTATTATTTGTTTCTTACATTCATTTGTAGATGTGTTTTTGCAGTGCAGTACCTCAACATGCTTTATGGGAACTGTTGGATACCTTTATTAGTATGCCACTTGTAAACTAATAGTATAAAATACATAATTTCTCCATAGATGTATAACTACTTTTTAAATGTCAAAGTAATGTTAAATTGGAACATTTCTTATTAAATACATTTTTCAGCCCTTGATCATTATGGGTGACTCATATTGTGGACTCTCCCCCCCTCTGTATTCTTTGTTGTCTACTGCTCTCTGTGGGTCACTGTGGGTTAACCATGACAGCTTTTGTGAAACTGTCTCACTGCTCTCAGAAGTACACAGCAACTCCTCATTGGCACTCAGTCTAGCGGAAGAACTTTCCTCTTTGGTGAATTGTCTGTTAGTCATCTGGCTTTGTGCTATGATTGAAAGAATATGCATTAATTATAGACCCTGTTGCCTCTTTAGGCCATAGAATAAGCTTGTTGTAAGGAGATTGGTTTATGTTTGCCGGGGTGTACAGTAAATATTAATGGAGATAATTAGGGATTGTATCACAATTTATACTCATAGGGCTTTATTTGCTTTACCATCTACTTTACACAAAACACAAGCAGTAGATGGTTATACAGGAAAGCAGGTTGGGGCTGAATGCATTGCATATTTTTGAGCCTGTATCCTTTAGGGGGGCTTTGCATTCCCCCAGAAGGAGTGACGAGCCACATTCCAGAGCACAGCTTTACAGGGGACGCTAAGGACATTGTCCAGACTTTATTCATGCAAGAAAGCTCACTGAATTCTTATGGTCAATGCAAATTGAAACTGGGGTATCTGGGTTTTGCTCCCCCTCCCTCTTCTTCTTTTGTGTTTTTAGTTTTTAAATGGGATTATTATTTTGGGTTAAGTATTGCAGTATGATTGGAGAAAAATATCAAATATATCAGTTTTTAGAGGTAACTTGACACAATTTAAAAAGGTGAAGGGGTTTCAATACTTTGTCAAGACACTGCAAATGATTGATTATCCCCCCCCCCCGCACACCCACTCACCCCCACAATGGTAAATTATTGTAAATCATTGTCTTTAAATAATATTGAACCGTTTCATTGGGAGGGTAAGTCCTTGCGGGCTCTGGACCTTTCCTTTGATGAGGAGGAACAAGCATGTAAGGGACTGTAATCATTTATACATCCTCCCAGGCCACCGCCATATAATTAGAAAGAGCAGATTTCTTCAACCACAGAAGGGCCTGAAATTGGAGGCCTGACTCCATCCAGGACGTCGCAAAGTATCTGAAATAGCACCGGAAAGTTTCTGCCCTTGCGTCCATCTGTGTATTATATTGTCGGTCAGATGGCAGCTCAGTCACCATGCCACTCTGCTGTGTATCCACCGGCACTTCGATGACGGTCTTTTATGTGGTGTCTCTTATTTTTTCAATCAACTTACAAAATTGCATCTTATTCCCTTTAGCATGCAGCTTGCAGCATGACAGAAACCTATATTGTCACTGTCGGATGTGGCCTCCTGCAAGTTAAGAGCCCACTGCACGATGCTAATGTGTTGGTTTTTGTAAATTATTTTTTCAGTATATACTGCCTCTAGCTGAGCCTCAGATTGCTAGGTATCTCTTATAAAATTGTAGCCAACAAAAAAGGACGTAAATGCAAACTTTTAGAGAGTGTTTGTGTTGAGAATTCTGGAAAGGCAGGTGCAAACCAATACCCAAAAATGTCTGCGGTCTCTGTGGTAAGTCAAATGCAGCTGCTTAGAGTTTAATTTTGATTTAAGATTGGCTTGGCAGCTGTCAGCTTGTCAAAGGTTTATATTTCATGTTTCATCTTTAATACGTTTTTTATAAGATATATTCCATGCAAAAGTCTTGTTGTCTCTGCCGTTCGTGCCCCATTTTTGTTTGTTTTTTGCCCCATCTGGAGGTATGCAGAGGTGTCATCGGACCTTTCTGTTTCCTCCTGTTATTCTTTTTTGTTTCAAAGCCACACAGGACAACTTTGTGTCCACTTTGGCTAGGCAGAGGAGTGCGGAAAACGAGTCTCTGTTTCTGATTAGGCCAGCAGTCCCGTGGCACCCTTTTCCTCCTGAGCAGATCCTGAGGGTGTTAATGGGGGCATGCTTCCTTTGGATTAGAGCCTTCTGTGATTAGGCTGCTGAAATAAGCCAGAAGCTAAAGAATGGAACAAAAATGTCATTAATGTGGCTCACAACATCTGCGCTTACGATTTAGCCTCTTCTGCTGATGGACCATATGCAAAGAGAAATTGAACGAGCAGGGATTTGACCAAAATTAAATGAACTGTAAAAATATTTTCTTCCCAGGAAAATCCAGTGTGTCATCAGGGAATCTCTCTAGTATTTCTATTTGAATGACAGCCTACTAACTCGATGTCCTTCTTGTGTTTCAGAGAGGCATGGGAAATGCTCACAGGTCCATGACCTCTGGGTTTAAACACACATTAAACAGTCCTGGTTTTTCCCATGTCCAGGTCTGTTTTACTTTTTCCCACCTCTAGCAGACATGTTTGTGTCCCCAATAACTTATTAATAGACTAATCAGTCCTGCGTGTTCACTAGATAGTTTGTAAACCAAACCTTTTATTTATTTTTTCATTATAAGAAGCATTTACTCTCCTGTAAAGTGAACCTTATTGTTGGCTTGTACCTGCAGGTTTTTACAGATTACACAATTTAAAGTATTTGCCAAAAGCATCAGCCTCAGTTAACCTTGGTGTCTTGTTACACGTTTTGATTCTCACAACTACGTTGAAGGTACAGCTTGGGCGGCATGGAATATAGTTTTCTGTTAGACTATGGTGCAACCTGTCTCGGCGAAGGAAGAGTTTATGTTTAAATTATTTTTTTTATTTTTTGCTGACCTTGACAGTCCGCTCTAATCAGCAGACCTAATTGTCTAGAGGCAAATAATTTTCAAAACCGATGTAATGGTAATGGGTCTATCTTTTTGTTTTTATTGTCTCCATTGCACCGAGCACATCTGGTAAGCTGATAGACAAAGAACATGTTTATGCCTGGGGGTAAAGTTTTTTTGTGTGGTTATCAGTTAGTTTTAAGTGTATTTTTGCATTTTTGCAAAAAGAAAAAAAAGAAAAGATTCTTTCAGACTACAAGAACCAATACACTGCTGAAGACAGCAAATATCCCTTATTTTCTAGTAACTATGTATCATAGCAAACACAGCAAATTAAAAAAAATCAGAAGTGCTGTCGAATGTTTCAATATTAGAATATATATGTGAGAAGTTATTTTTAACGACTGGGCAAAACTCTGTTGAATTCATTTAGGTGAGGAGACACTAATGGAAAACTGTACACGCACCAGTGTGATACATAGAGATTTTTGGTAAGACTATTAAAATGAAGATCTAATAAAAAAAAAAAAAGTAAGATGTAAAAACATGAAATGAACATGTAGTAATGCCAGGATAAGGTTGAATAAGTTTAAACGAGTTTGCTTTTAAAAGTAGCAATATTTCCCAGGTCTGACAGGCTGCTCCACAGGTGAGGACTGTGTCACCTGGGGAGCAGCCTGTCGTTGTCTGTCACCTAGTCTCTCCCGTTTGCAAGCAGGGAATTCTTGAGATGGATGATAATAATCTTCTTGAGGCTCCAAGACGCAGCATTATCTTATAAAACGAACAAGTACTTTGAAGATTTTGTAATTTAATTCCTTTTACAAAACTCAACCAAATACAATGGAATGCGTTTTTTCGGCATAGCGTTACATGTTAATTAAAATCACACTACAATCCCAAGGCTCTGAATATTTGACATATTAGTGTTATGCAGATAAGTAAAATATATATATATATTTCTTAAACCTTGAATCTTTTTTGTTACTGGTATTCCCTCGTTTTTATTTTTGGCTGAGATGTTGAAGGAAGCAACTTATTGGTAATTGTCATAGTTTTGGACCAGGAATGAGGGTTCCTGGTTAGAAAAGATATTTGGGCAAGAGTTTTGAGTCTGCAGACATTACCTGCTCAGTCATCAGAAAACTTAAGAGAGTCGTCTGTACTTTCACTCTTCATGGATATTTGAGCTTAGTTTGGTTGTCTGAACTACTTTTTTGCTCATTGCAGATTATCATACTGTGTGTGAAGAATTGTTTAGCTGTGTTTATAACGTCTACAGAAACTGTCCATGCATTGGGGTGTCTGTGGCACAGTGGAGAAGTTGCAATCAGGAAGGTTGCAGGTTCAATTTCAGCTGCCTCTTGTTACATGGCAATGTGCCCCTGGGCAAGGCACTTAACCCCAAGTTGCCTACCGATGTATGTCTCGGTGGTAAATGTAGCCATAGTGTAAAGCGCTTTGAGTGGTCCGTTTGAATAGAAAAGCGCTATATTAGTAATAAGTAAGTACCATTTATTTACTGTTTAACAAAACACACTTAAGTTATTACATCAACACTTCCATTTCTCCTTAAATGGATCTGCTTGTTGTGTTTAAACATGTTTTGTTTTTTTGTAGATGTTTTAAAATCAGTACACCAACCTAAATTTAGTTAATGCCAACCTTGTAAGGTATTTTTTATTTATTTATTTTTGTTCTCCCCACCAGGTGAAGCCAACAGATATGGTGCTCAAAGAAGATTCCTACCTGAGGGAAACCCCCTGCCTCCGGGGCCTGCCGGTACTTACCTTTATGCACAAGATGATGTATTGAAGCTAGGATTTTCCAAGGGAGTGTCAATGTCTCTTCCTTCCTCACCTCTGCTGCCACGTCAATCGTACATGATGCCTTTACGCCAAAACAAGAGATCTCCAGGTACTTTAAAAAAAATTAAAAAGTCTACTGTTTTAAAAACTTTCCATTCTAATATTTTGATTTCTTGCTAACCGTGGTCCCTTATAAGATGGAAATTTTTGTATTTTATGCTGCATGATTATTATTTTCTTATAATTATATTACTGCTATATAATTTTGTGGTGTATACAGAAAGAGATCTAAGAGATTTGGATATAAAAATAGGCTTATGTAGTGTTTAAGCTATTAAAATATTAAGTAAAAGTATTAAGTATTTGCAGATTTTGTAATATCGTTCTGATACCTTATTCTTTAATACCTGGGGGTCCATTGTATCATAAATAGAGAATTGAATTGTCCTTATGAGGACAACTCCTTACGCCTTAGGAGTTGGAAGAATCACAGCTGACCAGTGGGAAATCATTTCTTTATCATCTCTTGTTGATTGATTGCTTCATCTCCACTCCATAACTCTTTGTTCAGTAAATTCCAGTTTCATTAGTTTAATTTTAATATTCAATGTCTCATAAAGTGCAACTGACATAAAATCCGACTACAACAACAGACGGTATCACGAGATGACTTTTGTCAACATCTTGTATATACATACTTAAATTCGGACCCGGATAGATCGGTTAATGACATCCCTCATTTGTAAAGTTTTCTATTTCTTAACTCCAACTCAGTGCTTAAGTTTTTTTTAATGTTTGGTATCTGCTTTGCCAAAGCCTCTTACCTTTGTAAATTCATGCAGGAGAAGTCTTCATAGCCAGTCTGTAAAAGAAAAGCATTTTCAGTTACCAGCAGTTACATCTGGAGCCTAGAAAAATAACGTTGTACTGACTGGGTGCAGAATCTATGAAATTATCCCTAAATATTATTCTCTAATGGAGGTAACATTTTAATACTAAGACTCCTTTATGATTGTGCCTTTAAGTTTGACTGTGCTCTCATGGCTACGTGAATCACCCATAGTGGCAGCTTGAATATTCCGCATTGTAATGGTATAAATGTGGGTTTAATCTGCTTACAGAAAACTGGTATGTCACTTCCTCGTGTTTGATTACTGTAAATCAAAGAAAATGTGCCTTGAACTTTAATGTGTACACTCCATAAACTTTGTAATAGGCGTCTGTTTACACTGGATGGAGCTCCTCCGGGACTTCCTCTATCTGACATGTTGAGCACATTGTCACCAGCTGTGGATTGCTTCAAAGCCATGAATACCTTTTTTTTTTTTTTTGAACTTGTTCCAACCTGAATCTTTGTCCTCTGAAGATTTGGCAAGGAGGAGAGAAATCCTTTAAGTGGTCAAAATGCACCCCCACTCACATGTGGCACTCATCTATGGGACATGTACCGATTGTTTAGAGTGGTTGCAGCTTTGATCTTTTTACTCTAAAGATTGGCAGATAGGATCCTGATAGCGTGGTTTTATGCTCATTTAAACCTGTGCTGTTTTTGGCAAAGATCTTATTTTGTCATACCAGATTTCATGTTCAGATGTTTGAATTTTGTAGCGTCTCGTTAAAGGAAAGCTTGAATTTGATGAGTGATCTTACTTCGCCAACCTTTAGTCGCCTAATCTGTGTTTTTAGTTTGTATTTTTAAGGTAAAGTTATTGAGTTACCTCAGAATGGGCAGAATGTTTGTAAAACCCAGGCTGATGAAATGTTGGTACTGGACCGAAGAGACTGGGAGAGAGATTTAGAGAAAAGGTATGATTTGTGAAGGTGAAAGCGACCCTGAGGACAGAGGACGAGAAGACTCATTAAAAGCATATTGCTCTTGGAGTGGGAAAGAGGAAAAAAAATGGACCGACAGGATAGGTTAGAGGATCTCCAGTTGAGGGATGTTGGGGGGTAGGGCCTGCACCGTCTTCACAGGTACCTGTGAGAACTCCTTAGAGGGTAGAGTTCACACCTGTAGTTAATAAACACATGCAGGAGGAAATGTCTCAAGTCTGTGACGAAATCAACATGTGTGCTGATAATCCTTTTCTGGGGAGCCGAAGGAGCGTTTTGTTTAAAATGGTGACAGTTTCGAAAAAAGTAATTTTGTGTTCTCGTTGTTTTCCTTACAAAACAAGCTGCCTGGTTTGTATTTTACTTCTAATTATGAATGATATTTAAAAAATGTCATCGTCAACTCAAATTAGCTGTAAGCGTTTTGTCTCAGCCCAATTTATTGCCTGTTGCTAAAGTAGTTTGTGATATGTTTTAAGCCATCACAGTGCCAAATGTTTCCATAAGGAAAACATGCAATCTGCAAAACTTGTGCTACATTTAGACCATTTTTGTCGCCATCAGTCATTAATAAGCATCACTGCCAATGCAAGTATTCTTTCAAAGTAGAAAACTAGGACAGTGAAAGGTCATTCAGGAGGCCAGGGATATAATTATCATGTATGATTTGCATGATAATTGCATTTATGGAACATGATGTTGCGCATTGCATTTATTTTGGTATTTGTTTTTGGCTTTTGCTTTCTAAAATAACTTACATTGTCCTTACATTTATAGTAAGCAAACTAATATTTTGGTGTCTCTAATGGGATTTTCATGCATCAAAATCCCAGACCAGTCGGGGATCTGATGCTGAAGTGTTTCTTGGACCATATCTTGGGTTGTGGCGACTGCTCCGTTTACAGATACAGTCACCACAGGTCTTTACTCTGGAGCGTAAAGCTCACAGCCAATAAATGTTGCCTCCTTGCATGATATAATGTTTACTGGCTTTCATGCAAGCCTGTCTTCAATATCAGTCGAGCTAGCACAGTGAGCAGTACCATAACACAAGATACATGTTTGTAATGGGTTTTATACCGACATTTAGAGTCATGCTAGATAGTCACAATAACAACAACAACTTCTATTAACTGTAATAGAAGAAAAGCTAATTAGGTAAAGTTTTTGAACATTGCTTTGATGTACTTTTGTATTTTTTTTTATTTCATTTCTATCTATAAACTTTAGGAGCTGGTGGAAGGACTTGGTTACAGCATTACAAATGGGGAAAACTATAAGATAATACATTTGCAATTGTTTTATGAAAATGTTCAGGCTTTTTGGCTTCATGTCTTTGAGCTTTGTTTGCTGAAATTCATAAACACTTTCTTGAATTTGCTGATTGCTGCCCGTTACATTGCATCCAACGTTCCCTCTAAGCTGCGCGCTTGCGCAATCGCAAACCGCTCGCACATTCTCAGCACACAATAAAATCTATGCAGCGCATAAAATAAAATGTAACGTAAACTAAACACTGAGCTCAGACATCAGTTTAACTATGGACCAATTACATATAACATTCTAACTCAGTGAGTCACAGGTGTCCAGCTAGTGATATGTAGATGAGGCGTCATGAAGCCTTTCGACACAGCAAAACTGTATTGATACTGTGTCGATACTGTGTCACTGAATACTGACACCTGCTGGACATTAAAAATCCCTACAGGCAACGTAGATAGACTGATTTGAACCATTGTATACAATAACATTTAAGTCGTATGGTATTGTATATTATATATTGTATTATTTAATATCTTAAGTTAAATTGAAAATATGTTAAATTCTTAGATACAGTCAATAAATAATGTGAACATGTACCATAAAGTGAACATGTATGTGAATGTGTTTGAAATGAGAATGTTTGTGGACTGAGGTTTTTCTTTACTAATTTTTATTTGAAAAAAGTTTTTCCAACGTTTTTACATTTAGTCTGTTACGCTTTTTCGACTAACAGTCCATTTCAGCTGAATTAGTATTCGGATAGATAAAGTACAAACTGAAAAGAACCGGATGAAAGAACGAAATGAAAACAATTTCCTTATTTTCCTATGTAAGATCAAAATGATCCCAAACTGCAGAAATCTATCCTTTGCCTTGAGGCTGCGCCATAGTTGACGCTGTACCAAAAAAGATCAAGAATTATTTTCGCAAATGCATCCCGTTGACAGATTCGCTTCCTTATAAACACAGTTTGGTGCCTCAGTGTTATTTCGAAACAGTTGCCCTGTTGGTCACGTGACTTGCTAAAATCAATACGCGCACCGACACGGGTGTTGGTCTATGGGCTTGATGCATGCGCCGACGCATCGGTGTTCCCGTACCATCAATATGTCCAGCCAATGATATGATAAGGTTCACTTATGCTACGCAGCCAGTCATCCCATGCTATTGTGTGCACGTGCCTTGCCCATATGCGCTGTGTCACAGTGCAGATTTGCTAGGTTGGAAAAGTGCGGCGGAGTTAAGAGACGCGGAAGCTAACACCCTATCATGGCTAAGCGAACAGGCAGTGGGACATCCACTCATCAAGCCAAAGTAAAAAAGAAACGCGCATCTTTAAGATGGAATGGCTGTTGGAGCTTGTGCAAATAGAAGAACAAGTGGTGAAATATTTTTTCTTTTTCGAGTGAGAAAGGTTCACTCTGCAAAAAAAACCCATTGTGCAGAATGTGAATGTTTTGTTGTGAACAAATGTTATGTCTAAAAGGTGTAATGTGTCATTTCTCACCATGGCCAAAGCAGGACTCTCGCTTCCAACATACTACGCATCTCATGAACAGCAATGTTTTTGTTTTTTTCATTTTAAGTGGGGCATTATTTGGGGCTGATTATTTTAATAAGCCAGGTAACTTTCTATGATCCCAGATTTATAACAGGTGTAATACTGGTGTGTGGCCATAGTGCGCATAGCTGATGTTGCTCACAGGGGTCGTCAGTGTACTCAGAGAGCTTGCGTGAATGCCCAGACGCATGAAAAATTAGAGGGAACATTGATTGCATCAGTCTCTTAAATCGAGATATTCTTCAAATTATCAGCACTAGAGACCACAAGGGTCTTAATAGCTTAGTGGTAGAGTTGTGGCTAAAGTCCTCAAAACTCCTCGACTCTGCTGGTTATAATTCCCGATTCCTGGCCGTTTACTGCATGTCTTCCTCTTGTCTTTCTGCCCTACATCCTGTCCAGCTTCTGCTGTACAAAGCCCAAATTGTGACGCTGTAGATCACGACACCAAAAGCCCTTAAATATTAAGAAGAATTTGTGAATTAGCTTACTTAAAATGTAACAATCATCCTAAGACGATTTCTGATGATCTTGTAAACATATCCCCCCAATATTCACGTACATTCAAAGTATTCTTTTGTCCATTCTCCCTCTTTGATCTCCCACCAATACAGCGGGGATGTCTCCGAAGGGAAGTGGTTCCACAGACTCGAAGCATTTTTTGCGGGTGGGCTTCATTTCCCAACACATTGGATAATCTATTGCAGTTTGAAAGGCTCCAGCTTGGTGGTTGTTCTTTTCATGGAAACTTCACAGGGGGACAACAGGAAAACATTGAGTTAATTAGGAGTGTGACGGATGCCTGAGCCGCAGAGTCTGGTGGCGTTGAGTGGTGCAGCTTTGATCAGTTAAGCCCAGAGATTCGGCATGAAACACAGCGGTCCGACATGTGTTGAACAGCACCTACGCATTACTGCCATCTTCCAACACCCCCCTCACCCCCCGGTGGACCCCCATGGTTTAAAGTGACCTTATAAGGGTACCTGTTGTTCTCCCTCCCCACTTGCTTTGAATCAGTGACGGTCGGATATGCTTTAAAAATCAAAATCCTTCATCTTAAATGGAAGGAGTACTGTTGAGAACACAAAGTTGTTGCAACAACAATTAGAAACTTTGTAGGCTCACTATTTAGACAATCTCCAGGGTATGTACACAGTGACCTCCGCTGGTTAAAATAAGCTACATGTTATCTGCATATTTAGAGGAATGCGTCCCAGCAAGTTTTTTTTGTTTGTTTGTTTTACTGAAGATTTTGATGCATAAATTGTACCATATGATGTTAATGACATTAAATGCAATACATGATGCTTAAATATGTCTTTCTCAGTGATTTTTCCAAATTACATTTGAAGGTGTATAGATGCAGAGGTGACCCAGCTTCTGCTGCTATGCACACATATTTAGTTGTTTGGCAGAGTAATAAAAAG
>JAVLVB010001001.1:2552466-2614966 GCA_032876305.1 Orestias chungarensis
TATATATATATATATATATATATATATATATATATATATATATATATATATATATATATATATATATATATATATATATATATATATATATATAAACAGCCCAATTAGTTTTTGTTTTGATGGGAGCTTTGTCTTGTGTGAGCTCAAGGAATGAATCATCTATTGATTTGCCAAGCAAGTCTGGATATATCCAGCAGAGACCAGGCTTTGCTATTTTCCTATGATTTAAGAAAATGTTTTGGCTTTTATAATATGTGCCTTTAACGGTGGATGCTTTATTTACTTAAAATATAACCATTCAAAAATAAACCATTTAAAATGTGTTTGTCTAAGCATAATTCTTAAAAAAAACTCCATTAAAAGCAAAGAAAACTAACGTTCTGTAACGTTAAAAACTACTGCTCCACTAACAAAGCCAGTCTTAATAAGGCAGAAATATTATGATAAATTACAGCTGCGTGTGTTGACCAAACAGCTGGTTCTTGAACATTTTATTAAACCATACTTATTTAACTCACTGCTTTTGACAAGAGATGTGTTGAATTATAAGGTAATTTTGTTGCATCTCTTATAAATATACAGGAACCTTGATATACTGTAAATCCCTTAATTTCAAAAAGATTCTCATGGCTAATTTAGATTTGCAACAATCATTAAACTTTATCAACATGTTTTTTTTAAATAATGTCACCTGGTCTAAATTTACATTTTAATAGATAGTTAGATAGTTAAAGAACAGGGTAATGGTTAGGAGGCTTTTCTTCATAGCTTAAGGTCATCCCCCATTGTGAAAACCACCATTGGAGATTTGTAAAAACTTTTCATCAGTTAAAAGAAAAGGTTATTTGCTCTGTTATGCCAGTCAATACTTTTCTATTAATATTTGAGAACTATGTAAATCATTTGCACTATGTATTTATAAAATCTAAATAAGGTGAGATTCTTTTTTTCTACTAATATTGCTAATACTTAATTTACACGTTCCCATAATTTATGACATGCTAGTTTCATTTCTTATAAGAAAATACAGCTTTTTTCTTACAGCTACAGTTTTGGCTGACTTTAACAACAACTAACTGTTACAGAAAATGGAGGATTTTGTACCATACTCTCTCACTAGCTACCTCCAAACTGAAGAGTGTTGTGGTCAGTTTGACCCATTTGCTATCAGGTATCAGCTGAGATTGGATTTTTGGTGTTCTGTTCGCTGATCAAGCTAGTAGTTGTATCTGATCACTAACCATTTCATGATGAATCTCTTTTTCTCTACTCATTATGCTCTAGTTTACAGTAATGGACATTTTATCATTACAAGTTGTCTGCTTATAAAAATATACTTAAAAGGTTTCTTTTTAAATAATTTAACAGTAAAGTCAGAGAGATCAAAGATATAATCCTTTGGTGGTGGGTGTTAATTTATCTTACTCTATCCAAAGTTTCCTTTTTTATTGAAAGAGTTTAATAAACCTTTATTCAAATCTGGTTTGATGAAGATAATTTTTCCTGGAACCAGACAGTCATCTTTAAGAGAAAATATCAAAGGTTTTCTGGGAGCTATCCTGTACAGCATCTTGTAAAGGGGCAAGAAGTTTGCGATGAGCCTTCTTTGGAATCCATATTTCAGTTTTCCAAATCAGTGCACTTGACTTGACTCTGTTTGTGATGGTATCACAACTCAAGGCAGTGGAAAAATTAAATCATTAGCTGCCCCAGAGATCTTCACTGAACACTTTTCCAATGGTTTAGTTTAATTACAGTTATGTCCGACTTCAATGCAAATATCCTAAACTGCTAGTTTATTTAAAATTGAATCTACTGAAGGGACTAGAATGTGTAACTTTGGTCCTGTCATGCAGATCCCTGAGCATGGGTTTCTGAGGGGCTTTCAGAACATCTTGAGCATAAAGACGACAGCTGTGAAGCTGTTTTTCTTTTCCTTCGCTGCACAAAGAGTAGACACTATCTCATTGATGGGTTGAAATGTGAAGAAGTCAGAGTCCATGTCGAAGAATGTTTGGGCTAACGCTCCTTGATCACTTCCTAACCATAACAATCCTCCCTTTCAGTGGCTCGGACCTCACTTCGCGAGTTTCTAGTGGTAGGTATGCAACTGCTTGCTATGTATGCATATGTGAGTGACTTGCTGACCGATGGCGGGTTGGTCGTGCATGCCGGACTCTTGAGAGTGAACATCAGCAGGTTCTCTGCAGTCACATCGCACCTTGTCAGTTTATCCCGAAAAAGGTTATCTTTTTTTTCTGTTGTGCATATTTATTGCTGTTTTTGTTTGCTTGGATTTTTTGAGGATCATGTTTTTCAGAGGTTTACATTACTAGCTTGTTAAATAAAATCATATTTTGGCCATCATCATAATTCCTTCTTTATATTAAAATAATTAATTTCATCTTCCATATAAAATCTTCAACAAAATATTGCTTCCTTTATTACTGACAAGCAAGGATACCTTGAAGAGAGTACATTTATGACACCAAATTGAATGTACAGATATAATGTATTTACATAACAATTTTTAGTTTTAAAATTAACTTTATCAATGTTCGAAAAGAATAATTAAATTTTTTCTCACATATTCAGGAATTGGAAATGTGTATGAAGTTTTAAAATGTATATTTTATTCCAGTAGCCTTGTACAAAAACAAACATTAAAAATCCCCCAGAAATAACATTTTGACTATACTTATTTGGAGAGGTAGAAAAAACTAATTAAGAAATAGATTTCTATTAGTCTCTCTTTAACACAGGAAAGACAGGAGAACAGGTAATTCAATATAGGTAGATGTGCATTATCAGGAAAGGAATAAAATTAAAAAAGCTGCAAACCTAAACTTTCCTATATTTACAGGCAAATTAATAATAATAATAATACTAATTATTATTATTATTATTATTATTATTAATAATAGTAATAATAAACAGATTGGTGTGTTTGATATGATGCCCGATCAATATCCATGTTCAAAGAGGCAGTAACAGCTGAAGATCTAAAGCATTTATTTTTAGCATGTTTAGATGATACTAGTGGAATAAAATGGGTTTTTCAGAGCCTTCCTTAGAGAGCCAAATGGTTGCGTTTCTTTACATGAGAGTTATGACTTTTAGCAGTCATTTTTTATTGGTCTGAAAATAAAAAATTACAAATTATTATACTACATATAATTGGTTATATTGTGACACAAATATTTACACATGCTTAAGTTATTGTTCTGGAGTTTCAAACGTGTTTTAGGGTAAATGTGAGCGTGCGTCTGGTTTTTTCCCCCGTCTCTACTCGACCTTGAGGGGTCAAATATATATGGCTCTTCCATTTCAGTGACCTTTTCATGCCTGTTATGAACTGCAATCGCTTAGGCGTCACCGCCTCTGTTTAAAAGGGCAGCGTGGTAATGGCACCCGTTTAAATTTTGAAATGAGATTTTCAAGGAAGAAGGAAGTCTTCCGATTCTCATCTGACAGTTGGACATTAAGACTCCCAACCAGAAGGCCTTTTATGTTTTTTGCTGCTCCCTCTGTCCTTAGAAGTGGCTCAGAATTACCCCTAATAGCAGGCCACATGTTTGTTATTAAGTGTGTTTATCTCCTGTTCCTCTGTGGAGTTTTTGTAAACTGAATATGAACTTAAGCTTATGGTTTAGATTACTCAAAGAATGCCTCCTTTTTTTTTTTTTTTTATGAAGTAAAGCCATGAAGCACATCACGCAGCTTTTTTTTTGCCAATCAAGATATTCACCTGGTCTAACAGTTTGGCTTAGTGTCTCTGTAGTCTGATTTTAATTAGTGGCATGTTAATCCTACGCAGCTAATATGTTGTGGCTGACTGTCCAAAATGAACTGCAGTTCTTCAGACATTCTTTTATCCCACACTCCTTGAACCTTTTTTTAGTTTGTGACATCACAACCACAAAAAATAAATATATTTATTACAGGTATTATATGTGATAAACCAATACAAAGTAGTGCATAGATGGAAAAACAATTGCGTGGTTTCCCTTTAAGCCAATTTGTAAATGGAGTTCAATTCTTAATCATGATTTAGATACACCTATGATTTAAAACCCTGGGGTTTGTGTTAGCGCACTGTTTTCAATTAGTAGTCTCATGAAGACCAAGGGAAAATAAACCAGATTGTTCCATGGAGACCCTGATAAAATGACAGAGATCCGCAACTCATGATAAATATTTACCCAGAAAAAAGTTATTCATGCTTCCTTCAAATTAGGCAACAGTTAGCCTTGAGCTGAGCAGAAGACACAGACCTGAAAGGAAGTGCTCAACCCATAAAAGAATAAATAAGAGCTTTTGGGGCTTGCAAAGTGTTGTGTGTGGTGGAAAACTGTTATTGTATATCCATAGTGAAAGCACTGTGCTTTGGGGAAAGAGCAGATTCAGAGAAGCTGATCAGTTGTTGATACAGTAGGTAAAGGCTAAGTACAACAATGGAGGTAAAATATTAGCAGTCGTGTAAAAGAAAAGGGATTAAATCGGGCGTGGAGCACGATTATGACTTAGTGTATAGACAGAGATTCAGAGGGATGCTTTAGATCAAAGCATATTCGAGTTAAAGACTGGCCCTGTCAAAATCATGCTATAAATTGAACAAAAAAATGTGTGACAAGCTTTGAAATAATAGATGCTCCATTTTTATTTTCAGTCTGCTAAATTGAAATCAAAGGGGGAAGTTTTCAATTTCTAGATGCGTAAAGCTGGTTGAGGCTTACCCTAAAAGGCTTGCTGCTTTAATTGCAATTATTGATTTGAGGGGCGGTAAATACAAATATACAGCACATTATTTTTCATTCAAGCTTTAGGTTTTACAAAAATAAAAGAAACGTAGTATATGTCACAAACAATCTAGTTAAAAAACATATGATTTTAGTTTTGATTTTGTATGGTGTAAAAAAAAAAAAAGTTTGGAGTATGAATAGTTTTTCAGACCACATTCTCCAGCAACTGACCTTTGTGGTGGGTATTCTATAAATTTGGTAAGAAGTAGCTCAGTTTGCATCTAAACAAGTTGTCATGTCTCCAAACTTTATTCTCTGCATTTCAGCTTAGACATCTATAGATGGCACTGTGCATCAAGCTGCAATGGGTTAACATCAGATCCTCCGGCTGATTCCCAGGAATTCCTTGAGATCAGAGTGACAAGTTATTAAATTAGATAATAGGGAATGCCTGTATGGGCTCATCCATCTCTCTCTCGGGTTACACATACTGTCATATGATAATGAGAGTATTGTGAAGGGGGTTGGGATTGGGTTACATCGGGTCAAGGCTAGAGCTGAGGCGGTTGTTCCTTTATGGATAAAATTATGCACCCATCTCTTGTTTCTAGGTTATTTTCTGCCTCTTTATTTTTGTCTGTATTTACTTTGTGCACAGGAAATGATTGGCTCCAAGTAGAGTACTTAAAAGAGCATAAATGGCAGCTAGTTACAGGGGAAATGTTTTGTTTCACGGTTAAATATTTAGGCCCCTGTTCGTCTTGGAGCTTATTGTTTAAACAATTATGTGGCCTTTAAAAAAAGATTAGGGGTACTTTTCTACCACTCCACTGCACAACCTTACTTTAGGTCTCTGCTGCTTCAGTGCTATGAACAGTATTCATCCCTGATACATTCCTTCTGTTTCGAATCAGTTTAATGTTTGAGACCATCCATAAAATCGTAATATCAGGCAAAGATGACCAGAAGAAAAGCAAGGTGCATGCATGGAAAATGTTTATATGATTATGATCAGCTATCCAAAGCAATTTGGCCATATTGGAAAAAGTATTTAGTAAGTAGCCCTCCAAATATAGTAATTAAGCATTTGTAATAATCTTCCCTTTGGAGGAATTTTGTCCCACTCTTCTTTTGCAAAATTTTTCATAATCACTCATATTGGAGGATTTCTGACCATTTGTAGCCTCTTAAGGTTATGCTGCTGCATTTCAACTGGATTTAAGTCAACACTTAGGTAATTCAAAACCCATCATTCAGTCGTTTTTTTATTGTCTTATACACCTGGTATTGCTGGTCTTCCTCAGGTTATTGGTCTGATTCATTATCCTAAAACTTTTCTCCGAAGCCGTATGGTGGTAATATGGACATACGTATGTTGAATAAATCCTCCTTAAATAAATAAGGAAGTGGCATGGTCTAAAATACAGACTGATGTAACGGTCTCAGCAGACATCATACACTGAAAACCACCCCGGTATACTGATAGAAAAAACTTGTGGTGGTACCATGTACAGCAAGCGCTGTTCACCAAAACAATGGACTTTGTTTTAAGGCAATTTGCTTTCTTTGGAAGAAATATGTTTCAAGCTGTAAACTGTATAAAAGTCAAAGGATGGGTACTGACTTCAGGGAAAGCAGAAAATATGTGTCCGGCACACTGAGTTTAAAGTTTTAGAAAAGATAAACCAACCCAGATGCCTCCCCCAAATGTGATATGTTAAATGTTCCCTGTAAACGTCTTCAGCCGATCATAAAGGAGCAGCTGAATAATAATCCAAACACAGAACTGTGAGCCGTGAAACGGAGGTCAGGGGAGCAGTCAGTAGCATAAACAATAAACACATAGAGAAAGAACAGCAGATAGCAGTGAAGAGTTTGCACTGGTCCTTGAAAGCAAATGCATAAAATAAAAAAAACACTGCTTACAAACAGATTTTTTTTTTTTTTTACATATCACTGGGCACTTTTAAGTGTTGAAATGCAAATAAACATGTTTTTCTACTTGGTATACACCAAATACCAGCGTATTACGTAGAGTAAACCATTGAGCTTAACAAAGGAAAGGCAGACCTGCACTAGTTCTAGATCTTGTGACCCTGTTTGTTATTCAAATGAGATTTTTTATAAGTTGTTGGATTTCTTAAATTGAGGCAGGGTGTCTTACTTTTTAAAATCTTTTAACATACTTTATGTTGTCACAGTATCTCTTGCAGTTAGAATATTTAAAATAGATATTTTAAATGGGTTCTATTAAATTTTTTTTTTTGTTTTTATTTTAGGGGTATGGCAGTTTTCAAGCCTGCATGTGAAATATGGAGTTTATATGTTTAAGAGTCAACAAGGGAGCAGACCTACTTTTATGTCAGTGATCTCAGCTTGTCTTTTTAAACTGGTATATATACCAGTTAGATATACCAGATATCTTGCAAGAGTAACTACTTCCAGCACTGAGTAATGAGATATTTTTCTCAGCCTTTCTCATTGCAAGTCCCCTCTAAACACAAAGATGCTCCTCAGAGGACACTGCGGATGTCCCAGATACATCATTTTTCTTACATTAGCACACCTAGACCTCAATCCATCCATGTGATGTAACATTTTTTTTTTTGCTGAAATGGCACGTTCTTTGGGACAGTACCTGCACAAGTCCACAGATAATGCATAAAAGTTTTTTTAGTGCCTTATTACTTTTCAGCGTGCATGTGTGGCTGAGCTCGTGTTTAGTCCACTAAGAGGCTAATTGTTGTGGTTTCCTGCTGTAGTTTACATTCCCACAGCCAGCTTGCAGTGCTTAACAGGAAGTCTCCTGCCATGTGGAGTCTTCATGGTTGTCAGACAAACCAGAGCCACTATCTCGGTCTATGCGTGTTTGTGTGTGTGAGAGTTTTATATGAACTACGGACTGCTGCAAAGGCTGTCCGACTAAGACGCGGCTGCGTCTCATCTCTAGTCGCACCTGGAAGAAATTAATCCTGAAAGAGCTTGCTTGGTCTCCTTCGGTCTCTCCTCTTTTGCAAGTGTCTCTACCGGACGCTTTCCCTCATTCTCGCTCTCTCCTTCTGTTGGTGCCGGCAGGTCCGATTAAGAAGCCCAAATATGTAGAGAGCCCTCGCGTTCCCTCTGATGCCATCATGTCAGCTCTCAGAACAGTGGCTGACAACAAGGATTCCTCCCACAATGGTGAGTTTTCTTTCATCCGTTTTAGTTTGCATGCATACGAAAAGCATGCTCATAAAAAAACAGCATCTTGATGTATCTTTTTTTAGCTTTTGTCCACTTTCACTGTTTTACCTTGCATGTTTTTAAAGTCTCCTCCTGCAACAGTTGATGCAAGGATTTTTGCATCTGAGCCTTCTTCTCCTTTATTTAGACTCTTATGCAAACACATAATAGGGCTGTTTACCCGCAACGGCGTGTTTATAGTACAAAGGAGTTAATTTTCCTATGTGTATGAATGCCCCGTTTGACTGAAGCACGCGGTTTTTATCACGGGAATCCAATGAGATCTTGGTTAATCTCTCAGAAGCTCCACATACTTGTGTTCTGGTGTTTCCACATTTCTGTGAGGTGTGCCCTCAGCATTATTCCAGCCTATTTTTATTTATTTTTTTCATTTCTGTGTTGGGCATTTTGTTTGTATGTGCATGGGTAATGTTCCCCTAAGTAGTCTTGTTTTGATTTCTAACAGAGCAGGGCTAGCTCAGATTCTTCCCACATGGCTTAAGTGGAAGATGTAGAACACGTTATCTTTAGCAGGAGGCATTACAGGAAGGCTGCCCTTTGACTGGACATGGCTTGTGTATGTAGACTACAGCCACACACTGAACCCCAGTTCCTGTTAACTGGGACAAAAGGGTGTGCCTGACATTATGCTGCAGCACGACTCAAGAAAAGTACAATGTACACCTGATAAAAACTCATGAGAACTAGGGCTGATGCTGCGGATGCGGCTTAGAAAACCTACAAGAAATATTGAAGATTTTTAATTCATGTTTGAGTAACTTTTAAAAAAGTTGGATAAAATGTTTAGGTAAAATTATTATTTTTAGGCTTAAACATATTATCTACAATCATCCCTCCCAAAAGCTCAACAAATGTATCCTCAACCTATAAATCTTTGTGAAGAACAGTATTTTCTGTCTATACTATCAATTGTATTACTTTATTCTCAGTGCCTTGCAAAAAGTAATAGAGGGATTTTACATTTCTTCAAATCTGATATACTGAGTACATTTTTTTTTAAAGATTGAACATCCTTTACTCTAATACCCCCACAATAAAAGCTCCTTAAAATAAACCATCTTAAGAGTTCAGAAATACGGCCCAGATATGTATGATTTGATATATATAGGTTTGAATAGAGCTTTTCTGTGAAAACCTTAGAGGAAGAACGTTTGCAGCATCATCGATTTAACACAGCAGAGAGGTCAGGGAGGAAGTTGTGGAGACGTTTAAAGTAGAGTTACTTTAAAAGACAACTCCCCAAAGTTACCATTCACCAATTTAGCCAAGGATTTGTTGCTCTGGAATTTTGTTTTGTTTTTTCTTTTATTTTTTGCACTTTTGACATCTCTACTTTTAGGAAGAATAGGTGAAACAAAGTTACGGCTGAGAGAACACCCTTTGCAGTTTGTGTCAAGCCATGTTTCAATACTAAACCTTTAGAAAATGATATGCGGGGGGGTTAAATAAATAATATAGCACCTTACCCAGATCACATCATTCCTTCTGGACAACACGGCTGGAGCTAAATACACATCTATTCTGAAATAAGCCCAAAGCAACAGGTGGCTTCAGACATTGAAATAGTGTTAAGACCCAGTGTAACGTTTTGTGTTGACTGGTATTACCACATTACTGTAAATCATTTTAAATAAACTGTACATTCTCTGATCTCTAGTATTTGATTTAAGTACAATTTCATGGTTTCAATTTCATGAGTGTTTTCCTTGTTCGTTTCTTCAAGGCAGTAAGCAAAAGCCACAAAGAGAGGTTTTAAAATAAATACTGATTGTGTCTTGTATTTTCAATCCAGCTATAATGGGACGGAAGATGCATTTTTTGAATGCACAATTCTCTTAATCTAATGTTTTCAAGCTAATTTTACAAGTTTAATAGTAATTAGTTATTTTTCTATGGACCCTAAATTTATAACTCAGACTTTATTGCCATCTGTTTTATTTTCAGATTTTAAACATATTTTAATGGAAAACCCAAGATGTTAATAGAGATAATAGACAAACTATTGTAGGATAATGTCTTTATCATAGTATTGTGGTGTGATCATATGTAACTGTGCGTGTCAGCACAGACCAGAGGGTAGAACTGTGCAACACTCTTTTTCTGAGAAGAGCCGATAGGTAATTTAGATTCATATAAACATTTTTTAGAATAAGTGTATTTAATGGGGTGCTTGGGAATAATGTTGAAGATCTTCACAGCAGCTCTAGAGAAATTTAAAAAGCTGCCAGAACGGTGACAGTCTTGGCAAAAAAAAAAAACTTTTCACTAATTAGTCTCTCACAATCTCTTTCACAAAACCTTTATAGAATGTTAAAGTTTATATATTTTTATGATAGTATAGAACATTGCAGATTAAATAAACTCGCTTCAATATACTAAGGAAATACCAACATAGTATGTTTACATAATTTCAGTGTAGACTACCAAGACTAAATGGCCCATCATGATTGTAGAGACGTGCGGTCGTGTGGTTGTGGATCGTTTTAGTTTGCACTTTCCAAGGTTCACTACACCCACTGTGTTGCGATCCCGTCAACCCCTCCTGTTTTGTTTCAACATGTATAGATGTAGTTTCCAACGCAGTGATCATGGCAGGGAGGGCATCTAAATAGTGACTGACAACCTGCATAATCTAATGTAAATCTGTTATCGGAAGCCAACAGAAATAAATGGATTAATAACAGATCAGAAAGCATCAGTGGGACGCTCGCTTTGCAACAGAGCAGAACCAAGCAGAGAGAGATCAATGTTGTAGTCCGGAGTAACAGTTGTACAGATGTATGTACGTTCTTACGGCCTTGGAAGTTAAAACTATCCAAACCTCCAGCAGTTCAGCCCGACCATGCAGAACCCTTAATTTAGCTCATTCTTACGTCACATAAAGGTTGTAAAACAAAACAAAAAAAAACCCCGGCTGAAGGGTTTTAAGCTTGGTTCTGTTCTCCTGGGCGGACTTGCACATGTTCTCAAATATTGACTGAGCCTTTGAAGAGCGTGAATAAGCCAGTCTGTTTTTAAGGTCAGACAGCTTCCTATTTTGGCCTTTTATTACCTTTGTGTGCAGTTATTCAATAAATGCAGCAGACATGGCAATGTGTCAGCCAGGCAAAGTATTCAGTCCTTCCTTATAGTCACAGATGGCAGATAAAAAGACTTCACTGAGGTAAACATATAGTGGTGAATGAGCCAATCAACTACATATGCCTAATGTATGTTTAGTTAGGGATTGGTAGATTGTAACCAATTGGTCATCGCGATAGATCATGCTGGGAAACATAACAGCTGCATTTTCTTTTGCTGACACATTTGCACATCTTAGACACCATATCATCTTTCCCTGCGGTCCCTGAAATGTTTAATATTACTATATTTTAAGGAACACCTCGGTCTGTTTGGCTCTGTCAGCCTCACAGTCCAAATTTGCCTAAACCCGATTAAACTACATCTTGCATTTCCTGAATTATGTGTATGTATTTAGCAGACGCTTTTACCCAAAGCGACTTTCAAAATCTGTCTTCTAGGTCATTGTTAAAAGTAACAGTCTCACCTTCTCAAGTTTGGAGTCACCCATTGAGATGCCATTAATTTCCCTTTCAACAAAAACGACAGGGAAACCCAAAAATAGGATGCGCCGGACCATTGTCTTTAGACGAGTACCAAAGTTTTATAGGCGGGGTCATCAGACTGTTTGTCTATCTGTGACCTCAGGTTTTCTTTCCCTTGGAGTAATGATGGACATTTCTTAAAACAGTAGGTTAAAATGATCTATGACCATTTCTGTGATTTTAAACTTGTTTTGATAATGCAAAGCTGAATATTCTTTCCCATGGTATGCTCGTCATTTTCATAAACATAAATAAATGTTCGTTCATACAACCTGCTTTGTGAAAGCCATCCTGCATCTTATAAAGCTTCCTCCAGAGTCTAGAAGATTCTGGAATTTTATTTCTTCATATTTGGATAAGAAATATGTTCAAACATATATTTACCAATCCTATTGTCTTGTAGTTGTGTCCATCCTACCCTCTGTTCATGCCTCCATCCATCCCACCTCTGTCCATCTTCTTCCTTATCTTTCCTCTTCCTTTGTCAATTCTTTCATCAGTTTATCTTCCCTTTTACTTTTATTTTCTCCCTGATAATATCAGTATCTTCTGATTAATTTAGGTTAAAACTGTTACAGCACTACTCTTAATTAATTACCAGTCCACCCCATTGTTAGTGTAGGTTAGAAACTGAAGTCGCCTGCTAATAGCTTAAATCCATCAATTCTTTAGTGCTCCATTGTAACAACACGTTTTAATAGTTTAGAAACCAAGTAAACATTAATGTTTAAAAATGCAGACAGTAAAAAACGTCTTAGCACTAATGGAGAAGCTAATATTTACAGTTGTTTTCTTCTATTCATGTTTGGAGACAAAGCTAATCAGTGCCAGAGGAAAATATTTATTTTTACAGTAAACATAAACTTCAAGTTGTGTTTCTATTGTCCACTTGAAACAGAAAATAATGTAGTTTAGATTTGTCATTTAATGTTGTGACATTATCAGAGTGAGAGCGAGGTTGACGTCAGCAGGGGCTTTTGAGTAAGAGTCAAAATTTGAGTCGGCAAGGCTTCCGGCATGTAAAATGTGTGACGTTTAGGGAACAGATTTATAGAGAATTTTTGGAGGGGGCGCTCAGTGATGCCTCCCTTGAATGTCGAATAACCCACGATTCTAATCTGTCCCCAGTGACCGTAACTAGAGTGTCACTTACATGTTTTGTTCAATTTTGGATTGCAAAGATATTTACTCTTCAGTTAACTTTGTCCTTCCAATGCTTCCAATTCTGTCAGGGTACGAATCCAGGATATATTTTTATTTTGACACTTTTTATATGTGTTTTCGTTGTTGTGTGTTTGGTTGCCAGTTGTGGGAAACTGTCCGTTAAACTTCGTTTCATCTGCCTTAGAGCGTAGTCTCTGTCTGTCATCTATGACGCAAAGGTTCTCTTCTCTTACACTGTTTTTTCCCCCATAAATGTAACATTGGCTCAAACATTTGACATTTCTCATCTGCTTCTACCACTGTGCTTTTGTCTTTTTGGGATGGCAGTATTCTTCCACAAAATAAATACTGCCGGATGTTTTTTTTGAGCATTTCTTGGTAATGCTACCTTATTCAAAGGTATTTAGTTTAACTTTTTATGATTAAAATTGGAGAGATTGTGTTTAACTGAAAAAGCAGCCCGTTATTGATGAAGCAGGTGAAAGGCCTTTCAGAGGTATACATGTGCCTTAATGTTTTTGTTTTTGTTGTTGTTGTTGTTGTTGTTGTTGTTTTTTTGCACATTACAAGCATTATTTTAAATGTGTTTAAGGCAGCTTTTGATGTAATATAACAACACAAAGCAGCACATATTTGAAAAATGAAGCAACATGATACACGGTTTTATACTATTATTATTATTATTAGTATTATTGCAAATTCACCCATTTACAATTTGGGGTACGAGAATAAAGTCAACTGAATATAACCATTTTGATGTTTGTTTAATTGAATGCTGAAATCATTTGTCATTTTCTTTCCTTTTGATCATTATGCTCTAATTTGTGCTGCTCCTTGTATGATAGTCATATTTTTTCGTTTTCACCTTTTTCCTTTTTACTCATACAATTTCGTGAGCATTTACTCATACAATTTCTTCACCATTTCTGCATAGATCTTTTAGGTACAACTGCTCTAGTCTAAGTTTGTTGGCGGAAAATGTTCTCTGTTGATCTGATAATTAATAAAATACCATATGGCTCAGATTACAAGAATTACTGCAGGGGGGCTATATTGTCAAGCTAAAGCATAAAGGCAGAGATGATTACTTGCATCCTGTCCTTTGCCCTAAGCATTATTTTATTTGCATGCGCTGTATTGTCAGTAATTTTATCCTAATTTTCCACCAAAGCCTAATTTGACGCTCCCGTCTGCCTTCGCATTAACGGAAGTTTATGGTTTTACTACTGGAATGACGGCCAGCTCGGTTTTCTGAAGGACCCTGTCACCTTGTAGGTCTCAACTGAAAATGGGGAAGTAGAATGAGTTCTCTTGTTGAGGGGTTCATTAAACAGTCTCCACAGTCGGGGTAATGAAACTCCAGCTTCTAATGAGGACCGTCTGGATTGTTTTCCTGGCAGGAGTGAGTTAAGACCGCTCCGTAGAGCCAGTTTGTTCAAGGTGTCCCTCCTCCTCTTCCTCACTCTCCCCTCCTCCTTTTTCCTTCTCCATTCTTGTATTGCGGAAGTACACGGCTGCTATTTTGCACCTGCTCATAAACTTCCTCCGGCAGCAGATAACGATGTTGTTTTGTTATCCCTGTCTTTGGAAGTACTGTTACTGGAATACCAAATTGGTTCCAGCTACATCCCTGGTTTTCCATTGCCCCCGGGGCAGTTTACCTTTGAGAAAACAAATCAGAGACTTTTTTATTTTATTTTTTATCTCCAACAGGCTACCATTCTTCTTTCGGCTACTATCTTACACAATATCTACCTCACATTTGGAAAAGAAATGTTACATTTTGTCCTTTGACAAAGCCATAGTTGGCCTCCTGTCCTAGTTTTATTGTCTGTAAGTGAATCGTTAATCATTATGATTTTCTCTTATGAAATTGCAAGTAAAATGTCAAGTGCCTTGTGAATGTTCCTCATTCACATATTAAGTCATTGTATTAGGTGCACTCTATTCAGTGGGTGCCAATTAAAAAAGTAGGCCAGTTAATGAGGACCTTGCCTGTAATTCTTCAAATCACTTTTAAGTATATCCAATCAGTTTCAGATATTACTTTATTCAGCATGGAGCTAGAAAAGGTTTGTCAAAATTAAACACATTTACAAATCTATTGTCACCCATTTTACTAGCATGTATTATTACCCGATGGTAATGGAGTAATCTAAAGCTCATTTGAGCTTTTTCTTAATTTGCATGCCTTGACTCTACTAATAGCTTCCTTGTTTCCTTGGTTAAACAGAGTTCGGCAGAGTTTAGCTTACTTTGCTTTTGAATACAACGGTGGTTCCATGTGCTTGTTTTTTTTCTTCTTGTCATCTTCCCTGCTGCTCCTTTGTTCACCTCCTGCTCACTGTCTTCCGTTTTCTCCTCTTCACTCACCTCCTCCACTACTTTAGTCTGTATACTTGTTTAATATGAGAGAGAATTGTTAGATTTTTTTCAATCACCAGTATATTCAGGGTGGCACACTTTCAGTACCACCCTTTTCTTTAAACAACTGTTAATGCAGGTACTAAGTGGTATGTCCTGAAATTTTAGTTTAACCAGGAAAAAAGTAGCTTGAAACGCTGGCTAGAAATGTTCCTAAAAAGCCAGCATGCAGTCCATCTCCATGTTCCCCTGGGAAGAATATAGAGACCATTACAGAGCAGCCACCCAACCTGTACTTCACAGCTTGTGCTTTTATACTTTTTTAAACTAAATCCTGTGTCCTAAGATTTGTAGGATTAGAATGAGTTTGGTAAATAGCCAGCTACACACTACATTCAGCACTTCATACGCTGACGGTTTCAAGCTTCTACATTGTAGCCATGGCTGTCTGGCACAACCTCAGACCAGGTTGAAGTGATAAAATTGGACAACCAGACGGTTGAACCAGAAACCCGCCCAGTACAGAACAATCTCCGATCTCCTTTGCCATCTGTGTAATATAATTTAAATAAAATGTTCAATGAAAATGCTTCTTTTGACAATGCTTACAGTATTTGGCGGTTTATCTATTGCGAAATCTCAAAGTATAGAAATATTATATGGTTGATTAAGAACCAAATATTATTATCCAAACACCAGGGTGGGTTAGGAAAGTTGTGACTGGTTTGCCAGCTTCTTCTTAAATGTCCTTGTTGTAGTTAACTGTAAAGCAGCTGTACAGGTAAAAGCTGCTTTCTTCGTCTGGCTGCCGTTAAATTGAAAGGGTTTGCTTTTGGGTTTATTATGTATAATAGCTGTATTAAAAGTTCAAATAATTTAAAGGAAATATTTATAAAACTGTTTTTCTTTCTTTTTGTTGATTAGTGTGTAATCTGTTTATGAATCAATTAGCAGAAAAGGGATTTAATTAGATAATGATTTATGAATTGAAGAAAAAGCAAAACAAAAAATCTTTGAAAGAACGAGGTAGGACACCGTCTAACAGCTTATTGCATATGATTTGGTTGACATAACTTTAAAGAGATCCTTCTTGTGGCCATCTACCAGTCTTCAACATAGATCTGAGAAAAGATCTCAAGACCACTTTACATCCTGATCATTTTGTGTCTGCTGTGTCTGAAAATTTGATATTAATAATATTAGCTACTAGAACATTGTTTCAGAAGTCCTGGTTTTTATCTACATTTTCTGTAACAAACTTCTGTCCGGCTTTTGTTGTATTGGAAACTTGTACATTGTCTCTGTATATAGGCATACAGTTTCTCTTTAGCAGTGGCAAGAATCTCTGGTAGATTCTTTGACTTTATTTTTAGGGTTTTAGAGGCATTTGAGAAATTGAAGCCTACTTTCAGGGTAAACATAGTCTGATGATCAAATCTGGGCGTATCGGCAGTTGTTTTTATAGACTCGCTTCAAATTCCAATAAAATCTCTTTGAATTTCTTTCCAAACTAGTATATACCTTTTGAAGGCCTGAGATAGCTGTTTGCATCTCATTTTAGTGTCCACACTAGCACTTCAACAATCTAAATAGACCAAAACTTGATCAATTGGCAGAGTATCGATCTCACCTACCATTGACCTTTCTGTAATTTTAGAAAATGTTTAGGTAAAAGAAAATAGTTTGTGCCAATGCAAGCCTATAAAGAAATAGTATTCTTATCTCTACCATTTTTATTTCTTATACAGTTTTTGTAACTTTACTTTATTATTACTTTATTTTTTACCTTACTTGCCCTAGCAAATAATTTTTGCATATAAATGTAAAAATAATGAAGTTAATTTTAAGTTCAAAGCTTAGTTTTCTTTTAACATGTAAACTAATGAACTGCAGTAATGTACTCTCCAATAAAAAAATAAAATAAATAAAGAAAAAAACTAATTTGACCTGAACGTACCGCAAACAAAAATGTATGTGGCTATTATCAAATTTACCCCTTAGCAGGACAAAATCATTTTCTTGACAATTGGTTTGAATCTATATAATCTATCTATATAATCCCTCTATATATTTGCAACTTGTATTGAGTGCAAGACAATGTGTTTTTTCATGGACTCTATTCTTCTCAGCGTCTTATTTTGTCTCAGCATGCTGCGTTTCATAACACCAATACAAACAGTGGTTGCCGTTTTTGTTCCTCAGCGATGTTTCCAGCTGGGTTGCAATAATTTGGACCCCAAGCTTCTCCTTTGTTGTGTGTTTTTTTTTTTTTTAAGATTAATTCTGTGAGATACCTTTTTTCTTACTGTGTACTGCATGAAATGAAGAGATGCATGGAGATGAAGAGATACGTAGACATTTGACTTATGAAAATGGCTTTTCCCTTGATAAGGATGCGAAAAGTAAATAATTATAAAGAAAGAAGTACAGAACTCTATATATCTTTTGTCCATCCTACTTTATAGTCTTCAATAAATGTACTCTGTAGCTATCATAACAAAAAATAAATAAATCATAATTTAGTAGGTAAGCCAGTTTCATTTTTGAGACTCGTAGTCAGGCTTCGGTGAATAAACTGACACTTGCTGGTTAATGCTATGCTGAAGTAAAAATATATCTACAAAAAAGCAATACATGTTAGAATGAAGTGATATCTTAAAGAGTGTTAAAAAGATTATCCAATATCTTTAAGTGTTTTTAAAGATACTTGCAGAAAATAATAATAAAAAAACTGTTTCTATTACTTAAAAAATGACCCCACATACAATTCATTTGAGTTGGGCAACCAGGAAGCTTTTGAGTTTGACAAAAACAATTTGCATACTTAAATTTTTGGTAAATGGGCCAAATGTTGAACTTTACTGATGTGTTATATTGTTCAAAATTTGTATGCATTTGGCTTTCATGGTAAGGAGAAATGAATATGTTACATAAACATTTCTAAAATTAACTTGGCCCAGGCCTGGCTAGTTAACTTTACTACAGAACATCCATCTTGATTTATTAATATAAACCAATTTAATAGTGAATAAGTATATAATTTACAATTAGCTTCCAAGCAAAAGCCTAAGTGGTATTCTTCCGTATTCCCCTGCAATGAACAAAGATAAACACAGTTTCCACCATGTTACAATAACACTGAAGACTAGTTGTTAAGGTTTGTTTCTAGCTGTGTATGTTGTATTGATTTGCAAGGCTTCCATTAGCTCTAGATGTTATTGATGCCACCCAGGAGCCAAACGTTTATTTGGTTTGATTTATTAGGTGCTGTTTGTCTCATGCTGTCAAACTTTCTGTTTGCTGTGATGTATCCTCAATGTCTTGCAACTGCTTCTCAGAATTGGGTGGGTTTGTTATTTTGAACTAGTGATTAAGTAGGAGAGGTGGATTTGTTCAGTTTTAGTCTCAAATGCCGTCTCTAGCCTCCTTGCTTTTTAAGGTTTAATTTTAAAGACTGAAAATTACTAAAATATGCTTGAAATGAAACTACGTGTTTCTACGTGTGCCTCTCTGGTGGGACATCGGTAAACTGCAGCCATGAGGAATGCTGTCAGTAGCTTAAAAGCTGTGATGCAATGGGGATCCCTTAACAGAAAGTCTAAGCAATGATTAATGATTGCATATGTAGAGTTGCAAATATGAATGTCAGTCCCTGACTAAAGTTCACTGCCCATAACTAATTGTTTTCACTACTACTTCAAAAAGTTGCTGGGTCTGCATATTATTTTATTTATGTAAAAAATATCCTTATTTGTGTCAAGCATAGGTGCGTGAAACATGGCGAATATATTAATCATTACATTTTACAATGACAGCAAAACGGATTTCAACAATCCAAACCAGTGACTTCACCTTTGATTGCCCACCAAAAAAAATTGAAGGTCTTTCTTTAGCCAAGTCTTAAAAGTCTAAACTTAAATCCGGTAAGGATTAAAAGTTTACACCTGAAATTTTGACCTCGATTGTAAAGAAAATGTTCCCGCCGTGTTTTTAATTTTTTCCCCTTGTATTTACTGGTGAATTTTCTTCGTCAAAACTGTAAATGAAAGTATTTCAGTAGTAAGTCAGGCACACTTGATTATGGCGTAATGCTTAGGGTGGGAACACGTTTTATTGTTAATCTATCAGTTGATATATCTGTATCCTGACAGATTGGCGCGTCTCCAGTCGTTTGTTTCATCCTGATTCAATCAGTATGGCTTTTCCCTGCAACTGTCTTTGGCTGCTTTTCCTCAAGTTTTGTGTTGATCATTAAACTCATATGTTAGCATTTCCAAGGAGTGGGTCCTAGCTTACTTCACTATTATTAAAGCAACAAACTGTTGGTCACAAGATTAGATTAGACGGAATATCTGACATCGTTCCTGCGATGAAGTTAATAAAAACTGCACCAGTCAGCTTTTGTTCCCGATGTAAGAATATCTGTTATTATGCATGTGCTTAACAGAAGAGGATGTTAGTATTATAGACACCTGTGTGCCAAAAATCTAATGTCCTGCCTTTATTTTGATTAAGTTTGTTCTTGGCAACACACTCCTGCATTGAACTTGTTTGTATTTAATCAGATTTACTGTCAACATTATTAACTGTGGAGGACTGAGGGCAAAGGAGAAAATGCAAGAGATGACAAGAAGGTGCTGACAGAGGGAGCTGGATAATAAGCGGTTGTGCTTCGCACACTCCATGTCTCTCACCCACTGACGGAACAGTCCATCTGCTCTGAGATAGTGCTTTGATTTAATTTGCATGCTACGGTTATGGTGTATGACAGACATTTTTTTTTTTTTCTACATTTTATTTACAGTTTCTACACAGTCTTGAAACACATTTAAAACTCTGCATGGTCTGTGCTTTGGAGCTGTCTCTACCACATTTTTTCCTTCCACCCAATTTTCTATATATAATATTAAACCCAGCGCTCTGGAAGCATTCTGATTATCATCTGGTTTGTGTTTGGTGTCAGTGACGTCTGCTGGAAAACTGTGATATCAACAGTGTCTCCTAATATTATATAAACCCTATTTCTGTATCAATATACATTGTCTTGTACCACATATTTTTTCAGAAAAACTACATATTAGACTTTCATTAGCTATAAGCCATTATAAAAAATGGCAAACAAGTGATTGAAACTTCTCAGTGTGTGTTAAGGTATAATGTATTTTTTAAATTAAATTAATGAACTTTCTGATGTATTATGATGTATTGAGATGCACCTGTAATCTTTTTAGACGATCACATAATAAAAGCAATATCCTAGCAAGATTAGGTTTAGCTGAAGATAATCAAATAAATTAATAGCTGTTGAAATAAAATGAGCCTAAAAAATTAGCTCATCACAAGATAAGGAGACTATTATTGGAACAAAACAAGCTTCAGAGAAAAAAGTATTTAACTTCTTTGTTGTTGATTAGAAAAAATTATCTATATTTAGGCTGTTTAGGTTTTTGAGTTACCTTCCAAAAACATGGCTTAAAGCTGTTCATACAATTTAATGCACACCATAAGTGTCTAACATGAATACCAGAAGGAATTGTACTGGAGCTTGAATGTCTACAGTCTTAAACTGTAAGTACAAAGAGTTGTTGGTTTAAGTTGTGCCAGTGAAAGCCTTGCTCCACCTCATTGATATTCAGAAGCTTCATGAGTGAAAGCTGTAAACAAGCAGAGACCGCCGGAATTGGCGCTCAAGGCATGTTGCTGGACAAGCACAGACTCTATGCTTCCTTAACAATGCCAGACATTCAAATGGATTCACACACAGCAGCTCCCTCCTCGCTCTCTCCCCAGCACTTGTCTTCTCCCCTCGCCCTCTACGGGTCTGCAGCACAACAGCAGCTGCTGGAGGAGTGCAGCGGCGCATTTCAAAGCGGAGCTCAGGAGGGCAGGGCAGGGCAGGCAGCGTGGCCCACCGTGGCCCAGCCAGAAGAAAGAGAGCGAGAGAGAAGGAATCTTCCCCGGCTAACAGCACTTCTCCCCTCTTACCCCTTCTCTCATCTCTAGAGCTGCAAGCAGAGCAACAGCCAAGCTCCACCTCTCCTGCCACTCAGGAACTGATGACAAGGCTGGGCTTTTTACTGGGAGAAGGGATCCCGGGTACGGCACGCATACCTATGGACAACAAGAATGAAAAGAAGGTATTTAATTTTTTCCCTCCCCTCCACCTTCCTCCCTCCCTCCCCTTCCTCAGCCCGGAGCAGCTGCTGCAGCACACAGATACATAGATAGAGGACCTAATCAGAGGAGTTGACAGGATAGTTGTCACACTTGAAAAGAGAGACGTACACATTTTTTTCTACTTGATTTATTTTTCCTCGGTGAATTATGGACAGGTTTTCAAGCGATTGGATTATTTCTTTATTTATTTATTTTTTCCTCCTCCACAAGCAATGGTAGCTATGAGACTATTTAAGTTGAAGCGTTAAATTTGTTTGGAGAAAGTAAGTGGACATAAAAAATTGGTTGCATGTGCCTTTATTTCTGTGCGAGCTCTTTAGTGTCGTGCTGTAACTTAAGTGCTATTTCAGGGGCGGCTCTGGAGTGTGTAACAAGAGCATCTGAGCCGGGGTCCAGAAATAGAGTTATGTTAGGTCTGAGTCTCAGTTTGTTTGTCTCCGCTAATTAAGCTGGGACTTTGTGCAGAGCAGAGCCCAGCATGCCCCCCCCCCCATCCATCTCATGTCCAGGACATGAGATGGATGGGGGGGGGGTGATTCTAGGAGCGTGAGGGAGGATTAGAACGTCTTTCATGAATCACAGATATTACAGAAGATGTTGTAGGAGTGGACGGCCAGCACGAGAGGCTTGATGCTTTTGGGTTTTGAGGTGATTTTTTTTGTGCATGGGTTTGTTACCGTCATCTGTAAGCAGTTCTGTTCTTCTCTGTTTTACAGCATGTCTTTAACTCAGCATGTTTGAGTATTGCCTCAGAGCTAATTATAAAATCTCAGTTTGGTCTCTGGCTCTTACTGGGTTGTTTGTTTACAGAGAGGAGGGATATAAAAAGAAAGAATGCAATATAGTTAAAGTTACAGCTCCACAAGTTGTTTATCATGCTGCCATAGGCATTTATTGGTCTGACCCTTATGTTTCTACTGTTTCAGCTTTAGACTTTGAAACAACGACAAGATTATTCATTTTTTCAAGTCTCTGTGATGGCTAAAATGGTTTATATGCATATTTACCTATGCACTGATTCATCAATCAGAATAAATGTGAGTTTAAACCATGCTTGAACTACCTTGTTTTGAACAAACAGCACAGCTTTGCTTACAGTGAAAGGCTTTTTTGGTAGGGGGAAATTTTGACTGAAAGTCTTTTAGGGACCAAACTGTCGGCATTATTAAGATCAAGAGACACAATGATTAGTTCAAAGACGAAAGTATAAGAGAGGTTTGTGGCGGGATTATGTTATTAAATGAAATTCCAAGCTTTCAACATCTCACAAAGCTCTGTGCAGTCCATCATTTAAAAATATATTTGAAGGAGAGCAGCTAGGAGATCAGTTGTAACTCTGCAAAAGCTGTGTAAATCCACAGCTCAGGTACGAGAATCTGTCAACTGTACCATTAGTTTTGCACTCCACATAACTGGCACCAATTGAAAGGAGTGAAGAGGAGGTTTTCCAATTGTTGCTAGACTTTTAGGAGACACAGCTATTGTTGAGAAACCTGTTTCCTGAAACGTTTGAAAACTATCAGTTACATTCAGTGTCCTAATATCTCATTAGTTTGATCAAAATTAGCAAATTGAAACCCAGTTGTAGTTGTGATTATTAGATGAAGTGTGAAAATGTTCAAGATGTGTGGATACTTTTATATGGCGCCATACATCTAAGACAAAAAAGTCTCCTAGTTTCGAGTATGGCTATTAAGACACAATAAGAAATAAGATAAGTATGTTATCTTTTACAGTTCATGTAAACAAGAGTGAATAGGACAGTTGTTGGGGATTGAAAATCATGCCCCCTCTCTGTTGTTCAAAGTAATTTTACTCTTCTTACAATGAAGCAATAATGACCTTCACTTTCTGTTCATTGTGTTGAATAAAAATGATTAAGTGCAGCAAAGAAAAACCAATTCAGATTTTTATGCTTGGTTGTTCTGTTCAAAATAGAGATTCATCTGTTGTACGTTTGTCAGGCAGCCTTGATGACTCTGGAAAGCTGTCTGTTGTGTCGCGACAGACTGGAGTCTGTTCCCTGTGCATTCTTCTTTAAGGCCAACTTGAGCTTCTCTAACACATGGAAATCGTCATGTTTTTATTTTTATACCTTGTTACTGTTTACAGAGCTCACACCCTTTTGTGTCATGCTCACATGTGAAACCCATGCCTGTTTGCTGAAGAATTTCATGTATTGGTTTCACATGATTCATGTTAAATAGACTGTGAAGTTAGATCAAATCTCCCTTTTTCCTTTTTTCCTCTCTTGTTTTCCTGCAGTAGTTTGCCTTTCAAGATAAAAGTTGAAAATAGTGCTCACCTTACAAAATATATGATCTCATGGCCTGCCAATAAGCTTTCATTGAACTTTCATTGATTTTGCTGCATCTCCGAGCACGTTCTTCTCGTATCCAAACCATTTTTCTTGTCTCTCTCCTCCTCAGTGCACTCTAACCAGCCAGGGAATTAGCCCCTGCTCCACCCTGACCAGCAGCACGGCATCTCCCAGCACTGAAAGCCCATGCTCCACTCTCAACAGCACGACAAGTCGTCCCCCACTTAGCCGTTCCAGCCCCTGTGGGACCATCACCAGCCCCAGCTCCACTCTTGAGAGCAAAGACAGTGGGATCATAGGTATGATCCAGTCATCTGCATCATTTAAAAAAGAAAAACAAAAAAACTAACGGCAATGAAATCTGGGATATCTTGATTGGGGTTTTTAAAATTACAAATAGAAAGATGTTATCCAAGTCACGTCTTTGTATTAAATGTCTAAAAATTGTAGCAAAACCTCTTTAAAGATATAGATAGAGTTTACTTTTTTAATGCATTACTTGAATCAAGTGTTTTAGGCCTTTTCTGAATAGTTTGCTGGACTTTTGCTCCGTTTCTTCTGAAAGAGCTGGTGTTACACAGTCAGGTTTGTAGGCATCAACTGGTGTCTTGAAATCTTTCTTAAATTTTCAGTCTTCTTCACAGAAGCTATTTTCACACGTTACACCAATTACAATTACAAAACATAAGTTTTACTCAATGGTTGACAATATTTATTACCTTTATATAGTGTGTCTAAGACATTTATTTAGATAAATTAGTTGCAAGGCTTTAGACAATGACAAAAAAAACCTGTCAGCCTCAGAGTTGCTCTCATTAGCTTGTTAGGGATAAAACTTTCAGTTGAATTTCGAGGCACATTTAAAAATCCAAACGATTTAATGACATGTAAACACTCTTAAACTTTCTTTTTTTTTTTTACATACCTCCCTACAGATGCGAAACTTAAAGCCCTTTTATATTAAAATGATCCCACTTGTCACTTTGCCTAAGAAAAGCAAAACAACTACCTGAATGGTGTCACTCATTTGTTGCTCTTCATAGCTTGTTAAGACTGAGCAACATTTGTGTGGCATGTTATTTATCCTGGGTGTCAGTCATTGGGTTTGTAGGAAGCCGCTTCAGCAGGAGGCAGCGCCAGGCTGACAGTTGTAGCAGTTTGACATTGCGCTGGATCTCTTGTAATAGTCCTATAAGACATCTGGGGATCTATGCAAGCTGACAGGAAGATGGCACAGTCTGTTGATGCATTAATTTGTCTACCGTTTCCTCTCACAATGTCTCACATGGCCGCACAGATGTTAGGATCTTATTCAGAAAATGATGTTCAGATATTTTGTTTTGTTTTATTTAGGGATGAGTTGTCAAGTTATTTAGCTATCAACCATATTATTCTCTTTTTACTGAATTCTGGTTTATAGACTATTTTAAAAGTGCGGTCTAATGTTAACAATCTCAATATGCAGCTTTGAGAGCTGACTGACTTGAAAGGTTTACAACAGAAGGCAATATTTATAACTCCATTCATAAGACAACATTTGGATTTCTAATTCTGCAGGGTTTATATAAATGATTGCCATGAGTCCAACATCAGCCTCCGCTAAAGTAATATTATTGCTCGGTGGTGAATAATTTATGAAGGCTGTGATATACTATCTTCCTGCCAGAGGTTGTTGGTGCAAAAGTGTGAGCCTTAATCGTTGGATCCTCAAGTTTCAGAGAGCATTACATTTGAAATCACCTGGAGTTAATATCATGCAGTAAAATGGTTTAATCACAGAAATGTCAAAGTGAGGGAATAGCCTGGTGTGGTAGGCATGTGAATGTATTTGAGTTAATTCGGTTTTACTCTTGAAGAGTTCAAGCTACAATACATTTAATAATATGGCCGATGAGGTCAACTATTAAACCAGTAATTGAAAAAAAAAAAAAAAGCAGAAGTAAAATCTGCACCTATGTGACACATTCAGACAGAACTATTTATAGTTCCAATTCTAATTAAAGTGAAGCTTTGACATTTGTGAACACATCTGATCTCTGATCTTTTTTGACTTAATTTTCTAACAGTCTATTGAGCCTAACGTTGTTCTCAATTTATATGAGTTGGCGTTTTCGACTGTCCATACCACCAGCGAATCATGGTAATTTGGGGTTTCATAGATGAATAGGGTTTTTCTATTATAACACGGTAAGGTCTTCACCAATTAAAAAAAACAAAAACAAGCTGTGCTTCAGCCCAGAATGCTTTTTTTTCTAGCAGTGCCTATGACCCACACTTGTCTCTACAGTAGAGGAGAAGCCTGTTGCTCCAGGGTGAACCACCGAGTCAATTTTAAAGACAAGACATTGAAGTAAAGAAATGTTAGGAGTATTAGACTTACAGGAACTGTGAAATACATGAACATTAAGGATATGATTAAACAGCTCTTTCTCATCTCAGCTGCATTAGCAACACCTAATGTGTTAGAAGAGCAACGAGTGATGACTGTTTCTTCATAGCCGTCGAGCTGAATTAAAATTCAGGGTTTTACTAATTTGTGTGCAAATGGAGTGGGTTGTGAAATGATTCGAACCGCTGGACTGAGACATCGCTCTATGCTACCTTGATAAAGTGGTTCTGAAAAAAGGAAGAACAAAGCTGTGGTGCACATCAGATTCCTGTCTGTGATTAATGTTTCCGTGTCTGTTTTGCTCTGACTTGTTTGAAAAGCACAATAATTTCACTTTGTTCTGAATTGAAATCCCTTTTTTTTTTATAGTTACACAGACTGGCTAAAAAGGGAAATGTAAGTCTGATGTTAAAAAGTCTTAGTGATTTAAAAAAAAAAGTCTGTTTAGATGTGATTTAAAAAAAAACATTTGGTTGGAGTGGTAAGTGAGCCACAGAGGGATTGAATGTGACTGTTCAATATGAAGGGTTTTGAGTGGCATATGTGCTCGCTGTGTGAATTATGACACAGTACTGCAGCATTATGGAATTTAAATTACCACTCTACTTGATCAAATCATTGTCAAGTAGCTGTCCAATCCCATTACACAAACTGTAGAGATGGTTTTTGTTTGGGGATACACTGACCAAAATCTTGTAACCAATTTATTTTTTATTTTTATTTTTTTAGAAAATCCAAGTTTCTTTTAACATTACTACAAGGTTTCCATAATATGGCTTTTTCTGAAGCTAGCAGGTTCCATTATAGATAATTGGTTGAAAGCTCAAAAGGATTTTAAACATAAAACATTTTTCTGTAATATTTTCAGCCTTCCTGTTATCTTCTGTAAGTCCTGTTCTTTTGTTGAAACGTGTCTTCACAAGTAGAAGAAAAATGTCTTCCTTCTAAAGACCTGTTTAAATCCCTGTGTCTGCCATCATTGGGTTTCAAACAGAATATACCCTGGATAGGTTGGCAGTTGATCAGGTCAACACAGAGACACACAAGGGAAACAACTATACATTTATATAGCTAGGGGAAATGTGGGGAAATGGGGTAAACATACGAATTCTGAAGAGAGACAACAGCATCCAAACTCAGGACCTTCTTGGTGCAAGACAATCGTACAACCAGCTGTGCCAATCTCTTATATGTGAAAAGTAATAAAACAAAACCCTATTGAGAATTTCTTACTTACTAGCGCCACTTAAGTCAAAGATGGCTGTTACCTTGACTATGATATGGTATCTAAATAAAATGGATCAGATTATTTTTTTTACCTTTGGACAGGCCAATCATTAGTCACAAACAACCAAAATCATCATCCAGTTTTGACTAATTTGTACAAGTAATGACCAGTTTTTTCATGTCCTGTGCCTTTTTGCTCTCAAAGTGCATGTTTGTGTTTGATGGTCTTCTTTGGTGAAGGATTGGAGGATTTGTTCCCACCTAAACAGAACACCAGTCAAAACTTGACTGCTTTTAAGCAGTAGATCTTTTTTACTTTCTCACTGTTTGAGTGTAGATTTTTTTTTCTTTGTTTGTACTGTATCCAATTACTGTTTTCGCTGTATAAAGCTGTATGAATGGGCGCATTTAAAAGCAAGATCACTGAGCTAAACCCCTTAAACTAATTTAACAAATCCAAGCTGCCATGCCTCCTACTGTTCATCAGCGCAAAGACTTCATGTGGATTGAAAATGAGCTTCTGAGCAGCGTTGATAAGAGCAATAAGCAAAAGCAACGAGTTATTCAAAGTTCTATTACGGCTCAGTGTCTCAGCGAAGATTTAGAGTGATAAATGTTCATATCACACAAAGAACACTGCTCTAATTTATCTTGCCTCTTTCTCGTCTATTACCCCCTCCTCATTGGCTCAAATTCTCTTTTGCATCTCCATTTAGCCACCATCACTAGCTCCTCAGAGAATGACGACCGCAGTGGCTCCAGCCTGGAGTGGAGTAAAGATGGCAGCATAAGGAACACCGGGTGCCATGGCTTGGCACAGAGCGTGCGGGCTGACACTTGCTCTCCCGTGGTGGAAGAAGAGTCCAGCAGTGGGACGACAACACCGGCTAACACCCCGACGAGGACAGACCAGCAGCAGCAGCACACTTTCGCGGGAGTGCAGGGGCCACCACGACTTATAGGTCACACATCTGACGGGCCTAATCCATATCCATCCCAGACGTCTTCGTCCCTCATAATGCCGAGGCCAAACTCTGTTGCTGGTAAGGCTCTGGCAAACTGTACAATAAACAGTAAGATGTCTGTGAAAGTGCTTTGCGTGGCCTAATGACCTGGTAAAAAGTGCTAACGCCTGAGGCTGGCAAGGGAAATGTCATTTAAGTCCAAGCAGGTGAGTAATATAAATGACCAAGAGCAAGAGCTGATGTAAAAAAAAAAATCAGTGCAGGTTTTGCTCTGCACCGCTGGCTGTCGAAGAAGAAGTTTAGGATTAGACAGCTGCATGTCAGCTCCAAGCAGGAGCTGCTGTCTGGCGGATCTGTTCTGCATTCCTTCCCTTAAAGTTCCCTGTTTTGGTTCGGCTCACGTTATTCACGCAGCTGTCACAGTTGTTGATATTGCCTGGTCCTCCCTTTCAGTCCTCTTGTCTCCCCCTTTTTTTCTGCTCCCTGATCAGATCTCTTCTGTTTTTGTTGTTGCTGCTTTTCACCTTGACCTTGTTGTGAAATTGGGGTCTTCATGAGCTATTGCTTTCTACTCCACTTGGACCAACATCTTGTCAGATTAAAGTCAGTGTTTGGGTTTTGCCGTATTAAAAAAGACTGTAGGTCTAGGTCATAGCTCTGTATAAAAGTACAGTGCCTTTCAACAGGTGCTTTTATCTCTTGTAACGACCGCGGGGGAAAAAAAGAAAAAAAAGAAAAGAAGAACAGGAAAAACAATGGTTTATCTAAATGTTTTTTTTCAGAACATTAGTGAACAAGCAGCATATTGAAGACTAAGGAACACATCAGACAGGTCATGGATGACTATGTGGAAAAGCAGGGTTAGGTTATAATCTTAATCTCTATAGAGCACTGTTTACTCTTTGAGATGGCATGCCTACCCAGAAATGTCTGTGTAACTAATACTGAGACGGTAGATGAGGAGAGCATCAGAGAAGCAGCCAAGAAAGAGGCTTCACAGATTTAGTAGGAGTCTAGGTTAACATAACATTCAATCCATCATTCAGAATTTTATGAAAGAGTATAAAAAATAAAGCAGTTTCCCAGAAAAAAAACAACTAAAGAAAAATATGTCCTGTTTGCGGACTACTACAAGTCGTGAAGAGTGGATAGCAAATTAGTGCAAAAAGAGACCAAAATATATGTTTGGTTTTTTTTTGGTATGTATGTATTGCAGGGAAATGGAGGTGGTAGTATTATGTTTGGGTATGCTTTAACTAGAGGATGCATATGCGTTAAGACCGGGTCAAAATGTTCATTTTCCAGTAAAAGAAAGACTTAAAAAATACAACCAATTTTTTTTTTTTTTTTTTTTTTTGCAGGCCTACATTTTTGCAAGCTTAGGTGTCAACTTTATGGGTACTTGAACCGTCAACATAAACACCAAGGTCATGACTTCAGCATTTGTTTGACAGACGAGAGTGTGTGTTGTGTACAGAGGGTGAAACATTTCTTAGGCAAGAGGTAGATTGCATACAAAGGGAGGTAACACTCGCACGGTCAGACAACAAAATCATCCTGTATACAGTGTTGCTGCTGAAATATCTCTCATTCCAGCGAAGACGCAGGCGGCTGATATGAAATTGCACGAGCAGATTCACACTACATTCAGTGTTTACTGGTTGATAATTGTTTTCTTTCACCTTTTTAAACTGGATTGTATATTTTTTATCCTTTTTATGTTTTGCACGGTAAGGGTTGTCAGGCCAGACACACTCTGGCTCATAAAGCGAGCAGACCAAGGTAATATTTGGCAGTGTAGGTGTGCTTGTTTTATGGGCTGATGTCATAGTTATGCAGCATTGCCCTCCGTGGCCCTTGACAATTCACACCTTAGACTTTCTGGCGGGTAACAAAACCACGGGACAGGAAATCAAGGACGTGGTGAGACGACTTCATTTATGACTCTGTAGGTGTCCTGGTACGCCAAGGACGGTTTTAATGAAAGCTGTTTTCTTCCTTGGTGCACTCTCTTATAATCTTAGGGTGAGATCATTGTTTTAATATATCTTCGCACTCTTCTTTGGACGCAAACTTTCTGAATAGTGGCTAAATATTGTCAATGTAATATATAAAACTTTAAATTTAACCCCAACACAAACCTGGTATAAAGCTTACACCTGGACATTCTCAGGGTGTAGAAATTGTTATTTTTGTCACACAAAAAAGCTAAATAATGTCTTCTATTGCACCTGAAGTTTATTAAGTGGAATATGGCCTCTTGAAATTGGCTAAATAAATAAAAATAAAAAAACTAAATGAGTTAAGCATTTGCCTGCAACTTCTTAACATCTCCTTGCATTATTCTGCTGCGAACATGCAACAGTTATTCTTTGGGATGATTCATATTTTTTACAAGACAACCTAGTCATATTTACAACTTTGAGTCCCTTCGTGTTACAGATAATTTCATGGTTAAACTTTTACCCTTTTATCAAAATATCATGGTTTCAAAGTACACCAAAAGTACAGCATAATCCAGTTACTTTCCTTTAAAACAGAAAAATTGTCTTCTTTCAGAAAGGTGGCCAGCATAGCAACAAGTGTTTTGGAGTTGGGCAACCCTGTATTACTTAAAGCTGGATTTTGTTTGGCAACACATTGAAATACCTTTTAAGCCTTCGTACAGTATGATTAATTGTTGCTACTTGCAAACCCTCCATCTTTTTGTCTATTAATATCTTTGTCTCCATAGTGGACAGGGTGTTTTGAAGATGTACTGCTATAGGTTTTGTCAAGTTAGTTAGTACAGTTACTGACATTTGCCTGTGTTTTTCTTCCTGCTACAAAGCAGATAAATTCACCAAAACTAAGATCCATATGAGTTTTTGCTGGAGGAGGAACCACCTGGCTGCCACCCGATCACATTCCAGCCTTATGGTTGCCACGTTCTGTCTAGCTAAGACTGCAGGAGGATTTAGTAGTGATTGGTTATCTTCTTGGTCCTGCCTTATCATGTTGTGTATTGCATGCGCTCACTGTTTGTATTCCGAGGTTGTCTCCACATTTGGCTGCCGTCTTGCTCTGAGCTCAACTCATCAAAAAATGATGGGTTCAAGGTTCACATGTGTCCTCATGAAAAATTATGGGGAGAATGAAAATTGAGATTGTGACAGGTTTATTTCTATACTAGTAGTCTAGCAAGATAACATTCATATGGGGTTGCTTGTTTTTTTTTTAGAGGAATACCTCATCCTGGTTTATTTGGGGTGATTATACTTAGTGATTTAATAGCATTTGGAAGTCGGATAGTAATTGTTTCCTTAGTTTCTGCAACATTGAGGCTTTATCTGTCTGTTACAGTCTTTTTATATCTGCTGTTTTTATTTGCTCTCTGTTTTCTTATTTAAAGATAGCAAGTCATTGGCGTTTGTGATGCCTCTGGGGAGCCGTGGAATTCGCATCCGGCTATGGCTTTATGTAGACACGGGTTTGTTTAGTTCACAAGTAGAAACGAAAATGGATAAGCCATTCATGTCCTCTGGCACATTTTTGAAAGGTCACACGGGCATCTTCAAAAATGTCAATTTTTAGAGTTGTTCTGATGTCTGTGTATCACAGCAGGAGCTAAAAAACACTCTTTTGGGATCAATAATTTTTGAGTTTTCAAACCCCTTTCAGCAGCATGCCTCTGAAAGGTTGGGACTTGTTGAATACCCCATCCTGAGATAGTAGGTTGCCTCCAAAGGTTGCCTGACCACATACCAACGTTTACAATTATTTTATAAAAAATCTGTTTTTGTAGGTCCCTTTGTTTGCACAAAGCTTGTTTTTGTATTACATTTAAACCTTGTTTTGAGTAAACCCAATTGCAGCTGATTGTTAAAAAGACAAAAATGAAGCCAACTAGCCTAGTCAGTGCAACCAGTTCACCTGCATATGAAGACATTTTTCATCCTGGAAAAAGGATGCTTAAAATTTGGCATGAGTAATATCAGGGTCCAAAATTTATTAACTTTTTTTGGTAGATTAATCCAAGTCGCATAAGTTTAGCCAGTAGTGACTTTCTATGCAAACCTACATTGATGACAATAAAATCGGTGTCACAGATTACCTTGAAAAACTCAGTGGCTAACAAGTGCACTCATTTCAGCTGTATTTTTTATTGTTGGTTTCTACATACATATAACTTGACATATACAGCTATGGGTGTCAATGAGGATTGCTTTGATACAATTTTCAATTAAACACTTGCATGTTTACATTGTTTTAATATATAGCAGTTTGGCTTGTTATACATTTAAATGTGGTTTCATTGTATCAAGGGATCTTGAAAGTCTGTCATTCTGAAAGTTATTGTAAAAAAAAAACAAAAAAAACATTTGATTTGTTGCCGGCCTATAATACATTGGCTGTGATTTTTAAAACACTGGATGCAGCAATCTTGGCACCCATCTGTCCGACTGATGTTGCAGCTGGCATGAATTAACAGCCAGACAGAGTTCCTTGTTCAGGACCCTTTCCAAGCTTAGAATCTGATCTGGACATCCCCTAATTTTTGTGTGCATGTTGTTTATTTTCATCACTAAAGGAAATTAACTTGCTGTTATGTCCACTACACGAAAATTCGGACAAACATGCAGATTTATTTGAAGCATGTGGATTCGTCTTAACTTGGCTTTGGTACTGTCTACACTTGGAAAGCTTTAGAAAATTATGTTTTGAGGATTAGGCTGTGATAATTATGGCAGTAATAATTAGCTCCTATTGCCTTCAACTTTATCACAGCAGGTATTCAGATCTCTCTTTGTGTTAAAGTGAACAAATATTTTCAGTTTTTTAGAACTTGATCAGATTGTCTTGGTCACATTTTTGCATTTGTGTCAAGAAATGGAAAAAATGGGTTGACAAATCGAGAGGTTCAGTAGAAAGGTGTTTCTGTCCCGTTCATCATTCTTGCTTGGAGAACACGGAACTGAAGATTTCAAAGTGCAAACCAGGCTGAGGGGGAAAACGAGTCACATTTTCATCAGAATACAGCCTGACACGTTTTAAAGACTTCAAAGTCATTGCAAGCTCAAACTTCAAGGCATCAAATGGATTTTTTTTTAAATGAGCACAGATGTGCTTGAATGGGAAGAAATGCAGTAAGGGAAAGAACACGGTTAAGAGCCGAATGTGATCTTCATTTATGAATAGGACTTGATAAAGATGACAAATGAGGAGTTTGTGTGCAGCATGGAGTATTTCAGACTTGGATAATGGTTTGTCTGTGTTAAACACTATATTTATATCAAAGTTCAGCTCAAAATCCTCTGGCTGATTTCATATATGCAATTTAACATGATTGAATTTTTATTTAATGACAAAAATAAGTGAATATATGAACAGCATGTAGGGGAGATGAAACTATTTTATAAATGCTTTAAAACAAACAGAAAATATAAGGGATTACCTTTTTTTTTTTAAACTGACTTTATCAATGGCTAGTGCAGCTATTATTACAAAACCCATTATCCTTTTTAAAATGTAGACCTTAACTATATTTATAAAGGCTGCAAATTTATCATGATGTAGAATGAAAGATTATTTTTAAAAAGTCTCTGACAACAATGAGTTTCATCTGACATAATTTTAAGGAAATTGCTTTGTATCAGTCCAATTGACATGCAAATTTTGAGCAAACTTTTAAACCCAAAATACAACCAAGATAAAAACCTTTAAGGCAAATTGAGAACATTATTTTAGAATTTTGCAACTTCCATCAACCTTTTTCTATGTGATGCATTTAAATCCGTGTAAAAGAAAATTGCTGTTATTTTTTCCCTCTATTTACTTAAAGAGACCTGGATTTTTTCATAACTAAGGTCTTTTTTAAAAGAACATTTAAAGCCATTCATAAAATATTCAGCTTAAATAGACCTAATCTCCTGGTTGGCCTTTTAATTTTAATTCTCCATTATTTGCTGGTGTTTTACTGCTGCTTCCTTATCAAATGCAAATGCATATGACCCATGGACAGAAATCATGTTCCAAACCCATGAGTTAAAAGTGCATAGAGGCCGGTTGAGTGACGCAGTTTTGGCAGGCAACACTTTCATTTAGCAAGTGTCTACTGTTATGGGCGCTGCGACTGAGCAGTGGAAAGAGAACAACAAGTATGTCTGCTGCCATTGTTTTTGCATGTGAGGAGTAAGAGAGCAAAATTGCTGTTTTACCCCGGAGAGCTCATCCTATGTGGGTGTTTTTTTTTTTAAATCTTTACCCGAGGGTCTGCACCCAGCTTTCCTACTTGGCCGTCCGTGTTTTTCCATGCTTTGGATGAGTATTCAAGAATTCCTACTGTGCTGTAAGTGTTACGAGTTGTAGCCTCATAATTGAATTTGTGCAATTTTTATTCGCAATGTACTGACTATTTTTCTTTCTGTATTTGTCTGGTTCTGTTGCTGTTTTATTTAATTTGACCGAAAGTTGGTCAATGCCCATAGAAGTCGTCCAGCAACACAGTTTGGTGTAATAAAAGCAACTCTGGGGCCTTTTTTTCATTTCAGCCACAGTTGCAGCAGACGTGTTTTAATTAGTGGGACATTCCAGAAAGCGAGTTAGCAACTCCATGTGGGAGAGAGCTAAGGGAAGAGGAGAAGATGAGTGTTTTGTGAGCGTCCCTCCCATCTGAAGCAGATAAAGAAGATAACTGAGGCTTTGATTCTGCTCTTCTGCAACGCCTAAAAAGAATGAAGCTTGATGATGTTGGGATATAAAAATTAATTTCGATTGAAAGACAGACCTTGTCGCTCTGTTGCACATATTTAGTATATTAACAAGAGCGTATCTCATGCTTCAAACCTTCTGCTGAATTGCTGTGCAATCACTCTGACTCATCTTGAACTTAAACCGACAATTTTGTTTGGAACCAAAAGCATCTCCTGCTGTGAGACCTCAACTCCTCCCTCTACCGAACCCAATTGAAATTTGACTAAAATCTGGATAAAGTTTAACATTCAAGCTGGAAAGTGCATTTTTTAAGATGGTAAACAATGAAATAAAATTCAAATGTTTACTGGCTTTGCAATCTGTTGCTTCACATTATGTTGTTTATAGTATAATCTGCAGATTGTTGCTGATGAGTCATATCTGAATATCAGAATTAAACTTTAGTAGAAGAGCGTCATTTATTCTGTTTCTAAGAGGAAATAAAGGTAATCTATTCTTGCCCAACAGTGTATTTTGAGAGGACAGACATCTTATTGCTATAGCTGTCAGAGGAAATCAAAGAAAACCAGAGCACCCATGTCTTAACTATAAGATACTGCTATCCGTTCAGCTTCAGTGTGCTGGTAGTTACACATAGTGCCTCCAGAAATCGTCAAATGTCAAAGCACTGGGTTGCATCACCATCACTCATCTTCTCAGAGATACGGCCGGGGTGCAACAAAATCTCCCAACTACTGCTTCTTCCTAGCTGGCATATTGTATTTTTCAAAATAAAAAAAACACTAAAACACATGTGCTTCAGTGTTTATTTGTCTTTTATAAACTGTATATCTTTTTACAGCGACCAGCTCTACAAAGCTAGAGGATCTAAGCTATCTCGATGAACAGCGCAACACTCCCCTGCGGACATCGATTCGCCTGCCTTGGCACAATACAGGCGGAAGGCCACCGCATGACCCTAAAGGTAAACGTGTAATTATGCATTAATACTTATTATTCCTTATTCCATTTCTTAGGTTACAGTCTATCAAACTCAAACTTTTTTTTGCATCTTATCATGTTACAAGTAATTTCAACTTTTTTTGTAGGATTTTTATGCAATAGACGACAAAGAGTCGTCTCTTATTCTGAACTGAAAGGAAATGTATGCATTCTTTTTAAAATGGCTTTCAAACAAACATGTAAAAAGCCCCCTATAAATCAATCGAAAGCTACCATTCGCTGTCTCACACTTTCAACATTATTTGCCCATTAGCTCTTATTAAATTAAGAGCATTGTCAAACAGTAATTTTAAAATCTAGGCCTTTCTTCAAAATTGAACTTTCGTTGTGAAATTGTACCTTGCCTTTTGGAAATAGCTGTATTTTTAGGCAATGTTGCTGGAAGGTGAGCTTCCACCCATTTCTAATGTCTTTTGCGGCTTTTATTCCAGATGTTCTCTATATTTACTTCCATTTATTTCCCCATTAACTTCAACTTGTTTCCCTTTGTGTACCAAAGAAAAGCTTTCCCATAACGTCATGCCTCCACCTCCGTCTTTCCCCCTCTGGATGTTGGATGTTCATGGTGATGTGTGGTTTTAATTTTTTAAGACTAAGCAATCTCCATGTTAGTGTAGCTTTGGTTGCAAATGACTAGAGCACATTTTTGCACATGTTGGTGTTCCTTGCATTTGTTTCGGGAACTGGATGTTGACAGTTTTCTTGCCACTCTTTCATAAAGGGGCAGATTTGTGGTGTGCATGACTAATAGTTGACCTGTCAACAGATTCTCATACCTGAGCTTAGTGGCTCTGCTGGTCTTCCAGATTCATTACGGCCCTAGCCCGTTCTGTGAGTAGCCTTACATTTCAGACCTCTCAGTTTCGGTGGTTGGTCTTATCTTGGTAGGTTTGCAGCTGTGAGAACTTCATGTCTGACCTGTCTGCTGTCTTCCTCTGTATTCATGAAGCTGCTTCCTCTGTAAGATTCTCTAACAAACCTCTGAAACCTTCACAGAGAAGCTTCATTTATATTTACTAAATTAAAAATAGACCAACTCACAGTGTTTATTTGATATTTTATTTTCCCATCTCAATGAAAATTAAGATGATGCTGAAGCTGCGATCCAAATCAATTATGCTTGTTTATTTATCGTCTTCTGATTCACCACAAACTGACAGAACTCAGATGCAAAGTGAAAACCTCAAGCTAGTAAAGAAACATGGATACTTCAAAACAATCTAACATTCCGAGATACCCTCAAGAGATGTTCATGAGGATGAACTAGAAATGCCAAAACCTACGGATTAGCATGTATTCTAAGGTTTAAAGCAGTACACGAAGAAAGGAGGAGAGTTTTTCAGTGTACATCAGTGGACGCCCTGAGGGACCTCAGGTTAATACCACCATAACTAATGAATATTTCAGGGTCACCCAAGCAATTATAACCACAAGGATTCTGAAAAGAGGAACTTTTTATGGTTATTCTCGGAAGGTTAAGAAGTTTACTGCCTTCTGAACCCAAACTGAATGCTGATTCAACAGAATGGCTTGTAAGCTATTATTTGGGGTTTTAAAAAGAGACGGTTAAGAGAAACTAGAAGAGGAGATATCCAAACGCAGGATCTCCAGCTTGTACAAGTAATGAAAGATAGCCATCAAATGTTTTACTTTATCTTTTGTCTTATTCTTAAAGTGTAGTTTCTTTTTTATAATTTAGCTGATCAAAATAAATTCAATGCTAAACATGCAACCATTAGACTTTGTGTAGCAGATTTCTACCAGTTTTGAAAGGCTCTGATCAACCAGCCCCAAAATTAGTTAAGAGTTGCCAATGGCATCAATAAATTAGTTTTATTGTCTTGATAACACAATTAATGCTCTGATTATTCTCAGTAAAAACTCAGAGTTGTCTTTATTACAGCTATAAAGAATTTACTATGAATTTGTTGAATTTTTTATGCTTTATTATAACTAAGGAGCCGTTATACGATTAATCAGTAATTCTTTATATTACAACCAGACGGAACATCACACTGTGTTCAAGTGTAAAAATAGCTGATTTTAGTAACTGTCAGAATTATTGAACCATCTAAGCTTAGTACCAGTCAAATGTTTAGGTTTTGCATATAACCACTTTATCATTTCTTACTAATACCCCATGTTTTAATCAATTTTGTCCCTCATTTACTTTTAGGACGCTTTGTTCCCTACAAACCTTCAGACATCATGCTCAAGCCGCTGCTGTTCGAGGTACCTAGCATCACCACAGACTCTGTGTTTGTGGGCCGAGACTGGCTCTTCCAACAGCTTGAGGATATCCTGAAGGCCAGTGAGTCCAGTGAAAACCACGGGGTTGTGGTGGTGGGAAGTGTCGGGTTTGGGAAGACGGCCATCATCTCCCGTCTGGTAGCACTAAGCTGTCACGGAGGACGCATGCGTCAGATTGCCTCCAACAGTCCCAGTGCCTCACCTAAAAGTAAGCAGTTTTCGAATGATATAACTTATACAACCCTTCTACGCATTTAAACCAGTTGTTTTACTATTTTTTATTAGACAATGACTTTTTCCTGTTATTACAACATTTGAGTTTAAAGAAAGTTGTTGTTTTTATTTTCAAATTAAGTTCAAATTCACAAATACTTCATTAAACCCAAAGGAAATTATATGTTGCTGTAACTCATATTGATTGTAGATGGTTGGAGTGCTGGGTTTGGATGATTTCCTGTAGCAGTCTGTATTACCGCACATATTAAGAAGCCTCAAAAGACACTTTTGTTGGAGTAACAGTCTAAGGCAGAGAATGCTCAGGGTTTTCCAAAATGTTCCTAATTTTATTAATAATACTTTCTAATAACATTAGGCCATTAGAAATGATTTTGTAATCCTAACTGAAAGACAAAAAGGGCTTTCCTTTTTCAAATGACCGGGGCAAATATCTGTTTCCACCCGACTGTACATGGTTGATTTATTTCTTATAGGTAGCGTGGGACAGGGCACAGAACTCCCCCTCAGCCAGCCACCACAGCCCACTCCGCCATCCAGTGCCACTAACACGCTTAGTAGCAGCAGCTGTCCAGGAACTCCTGAGATGCAACGACGCCGGGAGGAGGCTGTCAAACGGCTGGCTTCAAAGGTAGCAAACGGCTTAAACTAAAGGGAAAACAATGGAGGCCACCTTAGAAAGACTGCTAATCGCTCCAAAACGTTATAATGGTACAACTAAGAGTTTTTCCAGCGACACGTTTTCTAATAATAAAACTTAAAACCCCAAAATGTAAAATGAAAAAAAATGGCTCAAGTCTTTTACAGGATTTTTTTTTTCCGTTTTTTATTCGTTTTTCATGGTTTTTGTGTTAAAAAAAAAGGTTTTACTGGCCTAACAGCGGAAGTTTTACGACGTCTTTGGAGTATGTAGGTGAAATGACATTGCTGAATCATTTTCTCGAAGTAAGGAGTGTTGTTGAACACCCTTTTACCGAACCCAATATTACTAGTTAAATTTGATAATATTTCTAGGGAAGGGTCTCGATGCTTTACATATTTTTTAAGATTTATACCAAGAAAAACTGTGTGAGCTGCCAAAACAGATGTCAGACATGTCAAGATTGCTTTTTAAGAACTACATTAGAGCTAGATATTGGAACATTGTTTTTTTAATATATATTATTCATCATTTTCACCTTGAGCAGTTATCAAAGCATTGGCATTGTCTCTATGTGTATTAGAGAGCTAGAGCTACAACTAGAGAGTTTTTGTATTATTTTGAAACTTACACTAAATTATTAAGGATTTGAGATTTTTAATTGCCTTTTTTGTTAAATCTTATTGGAGGTTGGCATGAATAACAACATTTTAGACTGTAATCTTTTATATTAACTGTTGAGAAGGTTGCCACCATTTCCATAATCACAACTTTTAAAATAATAAACAGAAAATGACAGCTTTAAATGATCATAGAACAATTTCTGTTCTGTCCTGTGTTCCTGTTATCTGCAGAAAATATTGCTCTCTTTTAACCTAAATAAAAGGTCTCCAACTTCCATTCTTGAGAGCTGCTGACCTATAGTGTTTAGATGTATCCCTGCTTCGATACTGTGGAATCAAATGCCAAAACAAAGCTGAAAATCTACCAATTATGGTTAATAGGGGACCTCTTGTTACATATCTGCTTTTTTTAAATCAAATGTAAAATGTTTGACATGGTTAACTGTAGAAGACTACAATTATCTGCTTTTATTGTACATCTACTTTTTTTTCAGTTTATTCTGACTTTAATGTCACTTGATTTGATTAGTTCTGTTGATGGAGGACTGTCGTGGGACATCTTGAGGGATTCGTTTTCTGAACTTGACCTCTGTCATTGATCTTACTTTGTAGTTAGTGTAATGCTGTTTATCAGATGAAGCCAGTCTTGTTTGGGGCCAAACACGCCCTTTTGTCGTGCTTTTTGGAGTTTTACACGTTGATTTTATACAGCTTTCTCCTGCCATTGGGACAGTTCACGCTCTCCATAGCTAACTATTTATGCACTGAGATTCTAAACGTCTGCGAAGGAAAATATCATCTCTTGAGCCAATTAATGTGTAAAGTGTTTCTTATCGGCGCTCTCTCTGGGGCTCTGTTCCTGTGATGTGTGAACAGTGATGCAACGCTGAGCAGCTTCTGTCAAATTCAGCCATTTCTTTTTAATCACCGATTTATAAGCAGTCTCATATTTGCACTCTGGGGCTGTTGCATGTTATGATGCATCACAAGCTTTATATCTTTTTTTTTTCTTTGGCTGTGACTGAATACTCCTAGCTCTTTTGTCTCAACATTAATTTATACTTGTACTAATAGATTAACTGCTGCAGGTTTACTTGGGCGTTGCATCAGCTTGTCTTATATTGTGTATTGATGCAGGAGTCTGCATGAATCATGTACTTGAGTGAACTATTTGCTGATGCAAAGCAAAGGTTGCATTATTTTTCCCATTCATCATTTTCTCATCTTTACTGGGATGTGCCGCTTCAATATCTTTACTGCAAATCGTCCTCCACAGTCTGCTTTTAGGCTGGGTGTATACTTCATTTTGGATAAACACATCACAGATCTTTTCCATTTGGACAGCAGGATTAACTGAAGTACATTCTCCTGTAGACTGCTTACATAATGTTTCTACTGATTTACTTTTCAGACCCCATGTTCAGGTCTGAAAAACAAAATTTTTAGCTTTTTTAGCTTAATAACTTCCAATTTTAACCATTCCTTTATGTATTCAATTGTAATTATTTTAGGTTATTAAGCTATTTGAACCTTTTCATGTGTTCACTTTCTAACCATAAATTTCGTTATGTTTATTTGGATTTTCTGAAAGATATAACATAGTTCACAATTGTAAAGAGTAAGAAAAGTTGAACAGCATTAATCAGAAAGCCACACATGTTCCTTGTTTACTCTGGAAGAGCTTCAGGTTTGATTGTGTTAATACATGATCGTGGCATCTTCATGTTGTGTGGGAAAACACACGCTAAAATAAATAAGGATGAGTTTTATAAAGACATGAGTTAAAAGCTTTTAAACGTCTTCAGACAAGGCTAAAAAAGAGGCTTGGATCCAAACCTATTTGGCCTAGTCAAAGTACATATCTAAATTGGACGATAAAAAAAAGAAAACAGTGACTAAAAGCCAGTCTGTCTCCACATCAGCCGTTCTGAAAATATTTTATTTTCTACACTTTCAAAGCTAAAAAAACAAAAGCCACCTGAAATTTCAGTGGAATGCAGTTGTAGAAAGTTTTGAGTCTGAATAGAAACAGTTTCCACAACTTAGATTTTCATTTGCTAACAAACACGAAACCAATATTGTCATATTTTTCCATTTAATGATTATATTATACAACGCTTTATTTCGGGCAGTCTCATAAAACCTCAATAAAAAACACTTACGTTTTGTAATTCAATGGTGACAAAAACTAAAAATATGACTCATTTTAAAAGAAAATGGCGACACAATAATACTTGGCTGTTCAATTTGTAATTGATGTTACTAAGATATACATTTCCAAATATTTAGCGTCCAGCCTACAAAAAAAGGCTGACATAAAGAGAAGGCTGCTGTGGCTGTGACTATAAATCATATTTATTATTTTTTTCCCATTTCTATTTTATATATCCTGTGAGAAGTATGCTGCCAGCAATCATCTCCAAATGTAATTTAGCTTCTAAGGATCCTGTAAAAGCCAGTCAAAGGAAGATTATACCAAAAGGTCACCTGTTTCTTTTCTCCTTGCTGCCTCTGGATGTGGCTCAGTTCAATTGGCTTGGACTGTAATTGGTACAAATTCACATTTCCGATATATTTTCTCTATTTCTCTTATAACATCTGTCCCCTGTTTTATCTAATAAAATTGTTTCTGATGGCCAGGACATTACATTTTAGGATGATTTGTTTTGGTCTCAGTTACTTTTATCACTAAAAAGTTATCAAATCGGTCAGTTGTTGGAAAAAAAAAAACCTTTCACTCATCGTATTTTTTCAGGTGGTTGCATATCATTATTGCCAGGCCGACAACACGTACACCTGCTTGGTACCAGAGTTTGTGCACAGTATCGCGGCCTTGCTTTGCAGAGCTCATCAGCTCACTGCATACCGAGATCTACTGCTGAAAGAGCCCCACATCCAGAGCATGCTCAGTCTGCGCTCCTGTGTTCAAGACCCCATGGCTGCTTTCCGAAGGGGGGTCCTGGAACCACTGGCCAACCTTCGTAACGGTAAGAAAACTACATTGAAGCATTTTGTTTTTCTGACGTGTGTTTTTGATTTTTTTTGCTTATTGCTGCACCCTTTAGTCCTTTTTTAACATTCTCTCTGATTGTCTCTGGGATTTGCATGGCATTAATGTCTGAGTATTGTTTAAATATTCTTCATAAATGTGTAATCAGTTTTTGTGTTTGTGGTTTGCAAGTATGATAAAAGGACTGAGAGCTCTATTCTAAATATCCAAGTCTGGAAAAGTATGGATCCTTAACTTTTCAAGAATGGAGTTATTTCTTTTACCACATAACTCGGACTAAGTAGGAGAAGTGCTGATAAATGTTTAGTGTTAAATGCCAATACAGTGTTCTACAGCTTTCATAGATGGGTAGTTTAGTTGAAATATCACAGGTCTGAGTTGCTTTGCCGACTCATTGTTGTCTCACTGCTTTTTTGTTTTTTTTTATGTGTATGTTTTTACAGAGAAGAAATTTTCTGAGCAGGACCACATAATCCTAATAGATGGACTTAATGAAGCGGAGTTTCATAAGCCTGACTATGGAGACACCATTGCTTCTTTCATCACTAAGATCATTCCTAAGTTTCCACCCTGGCTGAAACTGATGGTCACTGTCCGAGTTAACCTAATGGTAAGGATGCTAAAGAGACCTTGGAGGATGTTTTTTAGAGTTTCTTTTTAGCCTTTTCTAATGTTTTGAACATCATGGAGACGTTTACGGCAGGGTCAGGTTTAAATGTCTCCTGGACTTTTGTTGTGTTGATCTTCCTAAAGTAGTTCAGGCAATTGCAAACCTACAAAAAACATGGCCTCATGTCCTTATCCTGAGCACCACACAATGCTGAGACGCAGTGGCGGCTGCATCATGCTGTGGGGATTCTTTTCATCAGCTGCCATGGACAATTACTTATGTTCATGTGAAGACGGATAGAGACGAATACGGGTCGGTATTGATAGAAAACCCAATGTAAGCTTAAAAAGTTTTCAGACTGACACAGAGGTTCACTTTTTAGCATGACACCAACCTTAACAAGAACAAAAACAGACCCACAGTGGCATGGTTTAGATAAAAATGTATGTATTTGTTGGTCTGGTGAGTGTGCCAAAGAAGTGTGTCTAAAGATGACTTCCGACAACTTAAAGTTGTCTTAAGCTATTTTGCAAAGATGGACGGGCAAAACTTTTTTATCTGAACATATGCAAAGATTAAGTTTCATCTGCTGGCACTTAGTGAGATACTAGACAAATGTGAGAGACACTCAGTCAAGAGAGGCCACCAATACCCAGGAATAATTGGCAGACGGTTACCAGAGTCTTCAAAACAGGAAAGAGAAGTCTGAGACTTTGGGCTTTCTGGCATGATGACCCTCAGTTAAACAGCTGTAAAGATCTTCCCTGGCTGCACCGAGGTCGCTTTGGCGGCGGCTGAAGCTTTGATGTGACCGATGAGCCGAGCGACAGCTGATTTGAGTCTTGAATAATAATGTGGTGGCGGGCTGACATCCAGTATAGGGGTTATTAATGCTCAAGCAGAAGCCCGGTATTGACTGATGTCCATCTGTATGCGCTGCCAATTCAGTCTGTTTATTTATTTATTGGCCTGCAAAGCCTTTAAAATTCTGGTAGTGGCACGGCTCACTCGCTGTAGTAAATCACCGTGTGGAAACATTGATCATTTCTGATTTTTAGGGTCGAAATATTTTTATGATTTCAGTCTACAGCATTAGGTTAAAAACCATTGTTTTGAATGAAGATAGCCTCAGACGCTCTTGCAGTAGATTATCAGGTTGTTTGTTTTCTTTGTTTCCGCTGGGTTGTATACTAACCTTTATCTGTGAGGCATCGCCTTCGATCCACCTGATTCCTCATCGAGTTTTTGCCTGTGCATACCCTGGTGTATATGTGCCTGTTTGCCTTGTTGCAATGGGGAAGAAGTAAATGTTATCTCACTCTGGCAATGTTTCTCAGGCCTGAGACTGGCAGGGGATTGGAGGATTAAGACGCATTGACCCTCCAGGACATGAATTGACATTTGAGCTCTGGCTTAGACTTGGGCTTACCTTTTGCTTGTAGCCACCATATATCCCCCCCTGCCTCTTAATACTCCCTTTAACCATTTCTGTCATCCTTATAGTTGCATTTCCAACAGTAACAGGTGTCTGCTTTGGCCTGATAGCTTACTGACCGTACTTCCCTGCGGTTCAAAAAGACACCCCATAAAATTGTGCCTTCAAACGTTTTTTTATAACCTTGGAACCTTTTTACACTTTGTAATGTTTAAACTGAAACATTAGTGTATTTTAGTGGAATTTGAGATGATTGATCAAGACAAAGTACTACAATTGCATGGGTGGTTTTGTGTTCTATTTTTTACAAATGAGCTTTCTGTTTGTCCTTTTTTGCAAAACAAATAGTCAGATTGGACAAAGCAAATTTAAGAAGAATATGTTTAAAGTTTCGACACACATTTTCAGTTTCAGTTTTGTTGCTACTTTAACGGCACCTTTGTAACACATGTACATGCTTTCATCCAAACTATTCCACTCTAGCTTGGTCTGTATTTTTAAGGTTATTGACAACCTTTAGTTTAACATTTGTGGAATTTTCTTTTGCTGGTTTGAAATTTTTTTTTCTTTTATCAGTGATCTGTAGTTAGATAATTCCAATTATCCAATCTTCTAAAAAACATCCACCCAGCATTATGCTCCCACCACATGATATACATGTGTGTTGATATACATTTTTAGTTTTCTGCAACACACTGGGCTTTGCACACCGGCATTAATAATGGTGCACAATAAATTGACATTGTCACTGTCATCACAAGTTTCGTATACAACATTAATAAAGTAAAGATATTCCTTGGATGCATTATTTTGTATTAATTTTGCTCACCGATCAGTAAAAGATTTTTTGGGGGGAAAAGAGCAAAAATATTTCACATATATTCTTCCTTGTTTGCATCTTTACCACCTTTGCTCTGTCCATTGCAGGAGATCACCAGCCGTCTCCCATTCTCTAAAATCTCCCTGGATGATTTTGTGGACAACAAAGAGATCAGCAATGACCTCAATTCTTACATCCAGTACCGGATCAACGGCAGCAAAGAAATTATCAACAACATCAGCCTGAATGGCAAAGCCGATCCCGGCACTGTGACCAAGCTCAGCAGCCACCTGATCTCGCGCAGCCAGGGCTCCTACCTGTATCTGAAACTCACCCTGGATCTCTTTGAGAAGGGACACCTTGTGATCAAAAGTGCCAGCTACAAAGTAGTGCCTGTTTCGCTGGCTGAACTGTACCAGCTCCAGTGCAACATGAAGTTTATGACGAACTCTGCTTTCGAGCGCTCTCTGCCGATCTTCAACGTGGCTCTGGCCTCGCTGCACCCGATGACAGACGAGCAGCTGTTTTCGGCCATCAACGCCGGCCACGTCCGAGGGGACCTGCAGTGGGAGGACTTCCAGCAGCGCATGGAGCTGCTCTCGTCCTTTCTCATGAAACGGCGAGACAAAACCCGCATGTTCTGCCACCCTTCCTTCAGAGAGTGGTTGGTGTGGAGAGCTGATGGAGAGAGCACAGATTTCCTCTGTGACCCCAGGTCAGTCCTTGGCTCCGTAAGCAAATGTTATGCTCTCAGCAGCTCTTGCTTAGGAATGTGGGCCTCTGTTATATGCATGATAAGCTTCCAAAGCATTTAGACAGTCCTCTTTCTGTGGATTACAAACTTCAAACATTCTACAGTCGCAAAAGACATTCGCAAAAATGGCAATGAAAGAAGTTTAAGGAAAGGAGGTGATTTCTTTAAAGAAAATGCTCTGTATTTTTAAAGGCTTTGGTGGAAAACTATATTTATGTGACAAAGCACAGGCTTTTGCAGACTTTTTTTTTTTACAAAGTATGATTCTCTTTTAATTGTTGGCGGTGTTCACTAATCATGGTTGGTTGTTTAGTGTGCGCGGAGGAACTAAGTGTGAAAAGCAAGCAAAATGATTTAATCAATACACGCAGCGTGATTCATGTGTGACTCAGCGAGGTAATGGGGTTTGAAATGCTTCAGGTACTCTTGATTATCCTTACAACTTTTTTCTTTTTGTACAAATAAAAATAAAAAAAGATCTGTTTGTAGCACCACTTAAAGTAGACTCAATACAATTGTATAGAAGCCTGAGTCATCATGTACGGGGCTGAATAGAAAATGATACTCTATCTTGTTTTTAAGGTTTATTCCTAAAACGTTTTGGACAATAATAATTTTATACATATATACAAATATGGAATCATAATATATATATATATCTATATCTATATCTATATCCTGGATTTTTTTTCTTTTTCGGTTAAAAAATGCTTATTAATCCCAAAGGGAAATTAAATGTTCTTGTGACATGACTATCAGAACTTCTACAAAGATGTATTATAGATGCGGAGGGTGCTTTGCTTTGCAGAAAAGATTTCATATTGATGATGGATGGAAAGGAGGCGTAAAACTTCCTCCTCCTCTCTCTTTCCTCTTTGCTTCTGCTCTGGATCCACAGCATTTCCTTTTTGTAACCCTGTTGGAAGATGTGGTTGCAGTTTGGGTATTGCATTAGCTTTTGTGATGTTAATCAGCTGCTCCAGTTGTAAACCAACCTGTTGCCATGGTTATGCATCATAATAAATCTCCATACAAATTTTAAAAAAAACACCAGCAAACATGGTTCCAGCTGCAAAGCGTTCAGAGCTGGAAAGAATATTTGTCCAAAACGGTCAAAAGTGTTCTGCCAGAAAATAAAATAATACTAATTACTAAACAGAAGAAAATGAAAAATCAGAAGTTAGAGAGCTATCCAATATGCTGGAGCAATTCTGTTATTTAAATTGAATGCCATTAATTTATTTGAATGTCACTGAATAAAAAAAAAAATCACAAGAGATGTTTGTATTAAATTGGCCTTGATGCAGAATATAATACATTAGTGAATGTAATTCATTCTCCTCAAATAATAAAATTTGCTCTACTGAGCACTACTGGCTTGACTGAACACCAATGAAGTAAGCTGTACAAATGTTGACGGTGTCATTATTTTAGTCGAGGGGCTGCACAGTGGCACAGTTGGTACCACTGTAGCCTTATAGCAAGAAGATGTTTGACTGAGGACTTTCTCTGTGGAGTTTGCTTCTTCTACCCATGCATGTGTGGGTTCTCTTTGGGTACTCTTTATTCCTACGACGCACCATAATCAGGACTCTTAGGTTAACTGGTGTCTTTAAGTATCCCCTGGGGAAAAGTATGAAACTTTAGGCAAACCATATAATATTTTATTATTTAATTAATATTTAAAAGTATTATTAAATGTTATATTAATTATATTAAGATCTTAGCAAGGGTTATGACAGCCTAACTTGCAAAGTGCTGTGTGTGCAGAGTCTCCTCCCTGCAGAAGGGTGTTTACATCTGTACCTTTAATTAATTTAGAAGTCAGTATCAAGTGCGGAGGTTCGTTACAAACACACCACACTTAAACTTCAACTCCGTTTATCTAACGGCTAACAGGACAACATTGAAAAGACAAAAATAGATAAACATAGGCACATATAATTAATCTCTATCATGCTTTGGCAATTAAGAAGTAATTGTATGGAAAGTGTCTAAAGCTTAAATATGCTTAAAATATTTTGTGCTGTGCTTTGTTTTTGTTGTATAATTATAATCTAAAGGTGTGAGTACTGTGATGATGACTTTGATTGAGCACCTTTGGTGAGATGCTGTGCACTTTTTATTGTTACTTTAGATGATCCAGCAAGCAAAGGTGCTGACAAAAGGTGGGTTTTTTTCAATAGAGAAGCAATCTTTTTATTTTATTTCCCCTTGTTGGGAAGTTGGCCTGTGGTCCGCTGCTGCTCATATTTTGTCAACTGTTGTCCTAACCCCTGCTGCTATTTCAAGAGTGATGGGTGACACTTCTTTACTAAATTAAATGTGAGCAAACAGATAACAATAAAAATAGCCAAATTTTATGTGCTGCCGTGTGTATAAAAAAATCTCCCACACATTAACATCTTTTTTTCAATCTCTAATCTTCCCCTTCTCACACCCAAATTGTTATACCCATCATAATTAAACTAATAATAAAAAAAATAAATAAATAAATACAAAAAGAAAGTTACAGAAAACTAAAAACAGCAGCAGGAACACTGATTTACAGCCAGAGCTTCCCAACATTAGTGCGTATTTGTTTGCTAAGCTTCAACAGATAACAATGTATTCAAAGCCATTTAACACAATTCTTAATATTTTATTTACATCATATATTTAACCTGTATTTTAAATACAAAAATTATATAGATTGTTACATTTATTTTTCCAAGTAATTCCTGTCCAACTCCGTAAACAGAAACACATCTTTCTAACATTTTAGTTCTGCAACTTGGTTTTCTAAAGTTTTTTGATGCTTTTAATTCATAATGGCTGACATGCCTTTGTTCCGTTGGGTTATTTTCTTGCTCTGCAAGGCAGATATGCTTCAAACGCCTGATTTGAAATTCTTCGAAACGGCCGTGCGCACCCAATAACCTGAAGGATATTGACCGTGCTGGCTTTCCCCCTCCTCTCTCGTCCACCTCTGCTAACATACTGATGGCTCTGAAGTGGACTACATCTGATTTTACCATTCTGGTCATTCATAGCCAAGCAGCCCCATTAAAAAAAACAAAAGCTGATGGTCTGGCAATGGCAGACAAAAGCTCGCAGCACAGTATTTTTCACTGTCTGTGTTCAAATAGGGGGAATTGTAACCAGATCAAAGTGACCTGCAATCATGCATGGCCGTTTAATGACATTCTGCTCTAATTGGGGCCAGACTTTATTTCAATCTGTCCTTCTGTGGGTCTCTTTCAAGCTTTAGCAGTAAATTCACAGCAACCATGAAAGGGACAAGTTCACCATGAAAATACCAGGTTACTCATAGTTACTAAACAATAGGTGCTTTTATGTTTACGGTTCAGATAAGCAGTCTCTCCTCACCTGGACAGCAGAGTAATCTCTCTTGTTTATTTGTAACACAGGACTGGCCATGCTTTAATGGCCTTCATGCTGTCCCGCCAAGAGGGGAAACTGAATCGTCAACAGACGATGGAGCTGGGACACCACATCCTAAAGGCGCACATCTTTAAGGTAAGTCATCTTTATGACTTACCTTTAAAATGGGAAATTCTGCAGGAAATACTTGCATTCGTACTCCTTCTAATTTTTCACATTTACTTACGTTATGACCACAAACTGTGCAGTTTTAGTTGACAGAACAAAACAAAGTTGCTTATATTTATGAAGTGACAATAAATTCTACATGGTCTTGAACATTTTCAAGGTTTTTTTATTAAACCCCTTTTGAATGATTACTTTATTTATATTTTGACAGCGATATTACAACAAATAAATACACTCCTAGCTATTGTGGGTCTGGTTGTATGTTTAACAGTCCAATAAAATGCAGAAGTGTTTGCGGTTACGATGGAAAGGTGAACGTTAAACCATTCCTTATCCCTTATCGTGAGTTTGTTTATATGTCTGTATGTTGTACCGGTTTGCCTGCAGGGTCTAAGTAAGAGAACAGGCGTGCCGTCCAGTGTGCTTCAAGCTTTGTGGATCAGCTGCAGTGCTGATGGTCTTTCCGCAGCTTTGGCTTCCCTGAGGAACCTCTACACACCTAATGTCAAGGTAAGGAGGCTCTTCATCTCCTCTGTGACTGACCTAAACGTGGTAGAACCAGACATGCGTTTTGGTTTGATTTTTATCAGCCAGAACGAGAAAGTTTCATCTTCGTTTTACTGGTTCGGGTGCACAATATCACATGCCAGTAACAGAACCTCTCCCGTCACCTTTCTGTGCACACTGTGATATTCCATTAAGCTCTAATAATTGGGCAGCAGTTCTAATTTTCATCCAAAATAAAAAGTAAAAAATAATTGAAAGAAACTAGTAGGCTTCAAACTGAGGTAATGCAGGTTGCGTGGGGATGATGGAGAATGGAGAAAGAAAGGTGGGTTCATAATATACATGCAAAGGTAAAGGTTTTAACTCTAAATTTAATGACATCTGTGGTATTTATGCAGATTCTCTCTTTTACTTTATACATGTTAATAATCATTAACCAGCCTGTGTAGAGCACAATCATTCACTCATATCACTAATTAGACTAATGTTGGTAGCGGAGCTTGTTAAACTGTTAATGAGACCACTGCCTGTGTATTACCCTCTACATGAGTTGTTTTCTGGTGAACGATTGGCCTTTGCTGAAAAGGCTATTACATGCATATTATTATGTTTTCTACCATGCAACAGAATCATCCCTGTTTTTTTTCTTTCTTTGCTATTAAGGTTATGGTGTCGGTGAGGCTCCATCACCTCTCTGGTGTGAGTCATTGCACTTACAGAAGCATTCAGAGAGACATTTACGGAACGACCTTGTTCAGTCCTCTGGGAAAAATAGGCTGTTAATTGAATCTGCAGGGGATTTAAACACAATTTATATCTCGTGTGGCAAAAATCCTCGTTTTTTGGTGCAGTCCTGTTTGACAACATGATCTTGTTATTGGATCCTTAGGGTTGGGTTGTACCAGGGTTGGGTTGTAACATTTACATTTACAATTTTATCCAGTGGATTATGACCTGTTTAATTGCTTTCTGACATTTTTGATGGGGATTTAATTCGGCTGTTCAATGACATCGACAAATAATTAATTTGTTATTGGTTTAAATAGCAATACTCTGTTTCTCAAGGAATCAAGGAATTTTATTTGTCATCACATCACATGTGGTACATGAGGTGGGAGGAAAATTCTAATCCCACGGTCCAGTTTACACCCTGAGAGCAATTTTAAAGTAGCTACAAAATAAGAATAATATAATAAATATAAAGAAATATAAGAGAATAGGATATTGACTACACAACATCTACAATATGGGACTTCGGACATAGAAGCAATGAAAAATCGGAGTGCAAAATTTGCTGTAGAAGCATGGATGGTTAATAAAGTGACATATTAAAGTAACATATTTAAGACTGACATATTAAAGACTGACATTTTAAAGTGAACAGTGCCGGTTAAATGAGAAAGTTTTTTGTTTTTTTTCATTTGTAATCGTCCTTGCGTGTGTTTGAGAGTCTTAGTCTGGTGGTTTTGTACTTTATGCTCCGCAGCCTTCTGCCTGAGGGAAGCGGGGCAAAAGTGAGTGTGCTGGGTGGGTGGGATCCTTCATGATGCCGGAGGGCCTCTTCCTGCATCTGGAGGTGTAAATGTCTGTGGTGCTGGGGAGGCTGACTCCAACAGCCTGGTTAAAATGTTCATTATAAACTTGCAGACTTTCCTTTAATCATCCTTTTGATTTAATGTAATTTAACTTGTCCCGAAAAAGAGGCACAACATTTGATATTAACATATTTTATGTACTAAGAACATTTTGAGAAACATTGTTCAACTTTACTAAATTTGTTTAAGGGAATTGTTGAATCTGTATGGAGCTGATTTGTGCAACAAAAAGCTATCCAGTTCATTGTTTTAACCCAGGTGAGCCGTCTCCTGATGCTTGGAGGGGCAAACGTGAACTACCGAACAGAGGTGCTGAACAATGCGCCAGTGCTTTGTGTCCAGTGTCACCTCGGTCACCACGAGATCACATCACTTCTGCTTGAGTTCGGTGCCAGTGTTGATGTTGTGTCCGAAAGCGGGATGAGCCCATTGTGTTTCTCAGCCGCTGGGGGACACCTTGGTCTTGTCATGCTGCTCTGTAAGCACGGGGCCAAGGTGAGGATTTTATTTATTTATTTATTTTACTTAATATGTAATGGAAAATAAAATAAAAAGGCTGTTAACTTTAAGCCATTGACCACACGCATTGATACATACAGCAATAAAGCATTCAAACTACAAGAATCATGTCACATTTTGTCAACATACAGCCACTAAGTTTGGACATTTTATTCAGATTCTGTGTGGTTGACCGACACAAAGTAGAAGATAGTTGTAAAGTAAATACAATCATAAAGAAAGAAATCCATCCAGAAAATACACATAGCCCTTCTAACTGCAAAACCCCAGGAAGTGCTAAGTTATTTCATTGATGGGTTCATGTTATTGAGCAACATGTGCCATAAATCCTAGGGGTTCAAAGAATGGCCCAGTCAAAGTCTAGGCCAAAAATCCTCTCGAGAGGCTGAGGTAAAACCTAAAAACTGCTGTACAGATGCTCACTATTGAGTCTGTCTGAGCTTAAGCTGCTTTAAGACCGGCCAATAGTTTTGTTTCTAGATCCAGATAGCCGATAGATGCACACCAAAAACACATTGGGATACAATTGCTATAAATATGTATATAAATTGCTGAAAAGTTATTTTACTTGAGGTGAGATACAAACCGGATTGCAAAAAAGTTGAGACACTAAACAAATTGTGAATAAAAACTGAATGCAATGATGTGGAGGTGCCAACATCTAATATTTTATTCAGAATAGAACACAAATCACTGATCAAAATTTTAAACTGAGACAATGTATCATTTTAAGGGAAAAATATGTTGTTTCAAACTTGCATGGCGCCAACAAATCCCCCAAAAAGTGGCATTCCTTTGAGGTGCAGTGACCTTTACGGGCCCGGAGATCACGAACATACAGTAGAGTTTTACGGCCTTGACCCTTACACACAGCAATTGTTCCAGAGTCTCTGAATCTTTTGATGATGTTCTGCACGGTTGATGATACGCTGGGTAACACCATTCTGGTATTGCTGCAATATCTTTCTGTGCAACAATGGTGAAATTGGTTATCCTCTCCCCATCTTGGTTTCAGAGAGACACTGACAGTCTGAGAAGCTCTTTTTATACCCAATCATGTTGTCAATTGACCTAATTAGTATTAATTGGTCTTTCAGGTGTTCGTTATATGCTCAATTTCCTTTTTCCAGCCATTTATTGCTACGTGTCCTATGTTTTTGGGGATTTGTTGACACTGTGAAATTTTGAATCAACATATTTTTCCTTTAAATTGTTACATTTACTCAGATTAAACTTTTGATCTTTCATCTATGTTCTATTACGAATAAAATATTTACATTTGCCATCTCCACATCATTGCATTCAGTTTTTATTCACAATTTGATAGTGTCCCAACTTTTTTTGGATTCTGGTTTGTATGTTTTTGACTTTTATTGGTGAAAGTCCCGTTAATACACATGGAGATTTTTGCTTGTAACAAGACAAAGTCGAACACTCGCCTAAGGCATCTGGCGTGTCCTCGGCACTAAATTTACCTACATATGTAAACATAATTTTCTGTTTTTGAGGAATAACTCTAAAGAATCTTGCCTCTCAACCAGGTGGATCACATTGATAAGAGCGGCCAGTGCGCTCTGGTTCACGCCGCCTTGCGCGGACACACCGATATCATCCAGTACCTGCTGGAGCTTGAATGGAGCTGCGAGGGGCAGCAGAAGGACTGCTCTCTAAAGAACAAAGCTCTGCAGCAGGCTTTGATCGCAGCCTCGAGCATGGGACACACACAGGTCTGACCTGACACGCATTAATATTAATTTAGCGATTCGGCTACATGCTCTCATGAATTTGAAGATAGGAGAACTTGTGGCCAGCTTTTCTGAATTAATAATCTGACACAAGAGGCAGATCGGGCTGCTTTTAGGCTTTGTTTTGTGTTTCTCATCAGTCAAAATAGACTTCCAAAGCTCAGCTTAAAATAAACAGACCTAGAAAAGCCTCTTTATTTGGTTATTTAAGGATCTAAACTATTCAGTTTTGCTGTGATCCATTTATAATCATTTGCTGATAATTGTCTTTTCTGCTTCAGAGTTTTGCATACTGTATCATCTTGAAGGTTTGTTTGATATTTTATACTGCAATGGTACACCATTAATCTAAGTTTCTTTTTTGGCAGGTTATAAAAGCCCTGCTGGGGCTGAAAAATGAGCATGCTGTGCAAATTGATAGTCATGACACTCTGTGGGGCGAGACAGGTATGTCCTCATCAATCTTTTTGCCTTATGTGGCTCTTTTGCATGATGACCCAGTGTTTTACCATTATCAGCTTGGTTGATGTAATTGAATGCAACAACGAAAGAGCTTGTAGTTTTTCTTCCCTTTGATGCAGAGGTCATTTTATCCGAACATATTAAAAATATTTAAACTAGCAGTGATTAGAATTTCTTTTTCCTATTAGTTTAAGCATGGGGTCCTTCAGTGTTTCCTATAAATTGCCACTACAATCACACCGGGGTTTATGAACACCTTTCTCCTTATGAATCTAGGGGCAGGCACTAATAACTTCCTCTTCCTGCCACGAGGTGGATTTGCTGCTGTTTCAAATGGCCACAGTGCTACCCACTGTGCCATTAAGAGTTTTTGATATTGAAATTTTTAAATCTTCGGCACATGCGATGTACATAAGTAAACATTTTATTGCCGTCATGGGTTCCATTGCCACACCTAAAGAAACATTTTATAATGTATAATTTTAAGGCTGCAGATGGCATTTAAGTACGATTTAGGTACTTTTTTTGTTGTAAAATATTTAAATTGAGTGTAATTGTTTTATGAGTTTTAAAGACAGGCCTCGTTTGCAGTAAGTAGTTTTATATGCAACATTCGTTCATTCGTTAAATTCATGTGTGAAGCAAGCCGTTGAATTTGAGCTGCAGATTTGTGTCGGTGCTTTAGGTTTGTGCTTTTTTATCCTCTGAATTACAAGTCACCGCGGGTAGCTATCATACGTTTATCCACAAAGGAGGAATCAGCGTGCTTATAGATGCTGAAGGAAGTTGTTGAGATAATGTTTAAGAAACTACCATCGTTGTTTTTCTGTTATTGGAAACAAGATGCATCAACAGCTTTAGTTTTATCTTCAGGTGAGCAGTTTAGGGACTGGAAATAACTCTAAATATAGGCGCACATCGAGAGGCATTGTGATCTTTTGAATTATTGCCTCTCTCTCTTTCTGAACGTCTACATCAGAGACAAGCTAAAAATGTTCAAAAACAATCTTTGACTTTCTAAACCAGTATTTGTGGATGATCATACTATAAAATCCAGCCTGAAAAGGGAGTCAGGTAATAATAATCTGTTTGAGTCTTCTTGTGTTTTAAGCTGTCAGCATTTAGCCCTCACCACTGCTTTGGTTATGTAGGTCAGGGGCCAAAATGCACTTACTTGAAACTACAGACACGCTAATGAGGATTTCTAATCTGAATTTACTTCAGATAGTAAGAGTTTTTTTTTTTCTTTTTCTTCCTTGGATTGTCCAGATTTCGAGAAATCTAGACATATCATATAGGGACTACCTGTGCTAAATATTTATGCAAACACACGGGGTTGCTCTATTTTGGTGTCGAGGTTTAGGGAAGCAAGCAGTTTCTGACAACATAATAGGTGATTGTTTGCTTGAATTTATTTTCAATTATAATTCCTGCTGACCTGTTTTATCTAGCTGGACCATAAGCGCCATTGTATTAATGGCTGTTAGTTCTTCATAGTTGTTTTTCAATACCATGGAAAAATGATGATATTAGAAACAGGGACAGTAAAATAAAAAAAGCTAAAGGAAGGCATGAGAAAAACATATTAAAACATTTTCTTTTATTTAATAAGGAAAATATGTTCCTAACCTAATTCAAAATCCTTATAAGGTGAAAGTTGCAAAGATTCTGAAATATATATATATTTTTTTTAATAAGATCCCCAACCAGCCTAAATCTGAATTGTAATCAAGAAAAAGCTTGTGTAAACCTTGTGCAAAGTTATTAATTTATAAACTCTTCAATTTGAGTTTGATGTGTCAAAGTTAGGGAATAGAAAAAAAACCGGACAGCCGCTACTTTATCGTAAGTTTGTAATAATATAATATAAGTCTTTCTTAAATAATTGTTTAAGGCAGGGCAAGTTTATTTGTATTGCAAATTTCAGCCACAAGGCAATTTGACCTGCTTTACATGATACAAGCATAAAACAGAAGAACCATTGCCTTTTAGTGGAAAAATGATGAAAAGTTGGAAAACAAACTGCAGCTAATGATGTTCTAGCTAGTATTATATCAAAAGCAGCCGTAAACAAGTACGTTTGTAAGCCTTGCTTTTAAAGAAACCCAGCATTTCAGCTGTTTGCTTCATGTTTGTTGCTGATTAAAGGAATGTTAAAATTGAATACAGCTTCTCCATGTTTGGATCTGAAGGGATGAGAGGTTTTGAAATCCTAAATGAGTGTTGGTCCTTATATTAAAAATGTTTCACGCCACAGAACATAATTCTGTCACTTGAAATAAACCCACATCATTTTTCCTACAGTATCTTGCAAAAATCCCCCTATATTTCTTCCATTTTCTTAAAACGTCAATGTATGGCTGGTCATATATATATATATATATATATATATATATATATACATATATACTCTAAATATTCATTTTTAATCTTTTAGCTCGAGACCGGTTAGGAAATTTCTTTAACTGAGTCTCATTTTATACCCTGGGAAATTTTTTTGAACAGTAACTTTACACATAAATATTTGTTTAAATTTTGCTTGGAGGATGTTAGTGACACAATACCTGCTCTCATATGAATGTAATAATTTCAATGAATCTATCAGGAACCCGAGACTCAATAATACCACGGCAACAATAGCAAAAACAGCCACTATTGTTTCTTTACAGGTTAAAGCTGATCTCCTACAAGTCTGCTCCACAAATATTAACTTACCAGTTTCTTGCACTGCACCAGCTTCAAGTGCTGCAGTGACATCAACTTGAAACATGATCTAATTTGAACAGATTCCAACTCCGGCTGGCTGCATAGTTCTTGTGTTCGCAGATGATGAAAGTTGTGTCATTAAGGTCTCCTAGTGAAAATTTATTTTACCAACCATTGTTGTCCATTGTTTTATTTTAAACTCTGCTTAATTTTGCTGTGTGCTGTTTGGTACAGTTCGAACTTTTACTTAAAATGGCGATCATGCTATTTATTTTTCATTCAACTACTGTGCAGGCAGGAAGGCTCCAGTGTTGTTTTCTCTCAGCTTTGGAAAGCGATCCATCTGGTTTCTTATAAATAATCTTAAAGCTGTACACAGTACAGCACCAAGCTGACATGACCATAAATGCCCATATGTTATCACTCACCAATTACACATCTCTACCCATCTGCATTCAAAATGTGTAAATTATTGAGATAGGTCATCTAGTGGTCTGTTTTGAACATCAATTTCTGCACTGCTCAATAAATTCATCTTCCTCTCAGCTGCACATTTCTGTATCCAATCCTGGCTGTAAAGATAATGTAGAGCAGCTGTAGTCTCTGAAATATTCTGGTCAAGACCCTAATTTTATTTTCTTCTAAAAACATGCCCTGATAACAACCTGTGAGACACGCCCCCCCTCAGTCATTCTGCAATTTTAGTGGTATATTTCATGCTTATGCAAATAAGCCTTGTGCGTTCTTTGTTTAAAAAGAGGCATATCAAATTGCTCATCTGAGCCAGCTACATCTTTTAAAATCCGTTTTTAGGATGCAAAGCATTTCCTCCCTTTGCATGGAGGAAGTGATCTTAATACCTATGATTTTTCTTGTTTCAACAAACTGGGTGTAAAACACAGAGTAACAAGCTAATTTGTTAGAAGGGGAAAAATGCTTATGTGAATGTTTTGTTACAGTTGCATATTTATATTCTTTTTTTATTTTTTGCCACAACTTCCTTTTTTAATTTGTCCAAACTTTTGCTTTTGACTTCAAATCTTTGGAGAACATTGACTTGGTGAATTGAACTAACTCTAAGAGGCAGTTTTCTGTTGTTGATTAAAAAAATGCAGTCCTGTATGTAAATAAAACGGAATGCGATGCACTGATGACGTGTTATGGATGTAAAATAAATAAAATGGTGTAACCATGTTACTTGTTATATCCTATGCCCTAAATCATCCCTGATTCCCTCTCAGCAGTGATGGCGGTCCCTTTCAGAAGCTATTTCTTCTTTATTGACAAGTCAACATAGAGTTTTTTTCCTAGGTCACATCAAATCTATATCCCTGAGTGCTATGTTTTAATACAGACACCTTGTGAGCTTAAGACTGGCTTTACACAAGACACATCTGGTAAAGCTGAAAGATGTTTTAATTCACTAAACAATTTCTTGATACAAGTCTGGTTTGAAAATATTCCCAAATCTATTAACTTTCAAGCCCAACTGCATTTTCTTTTACATTCGGCTGACCAAAGGAAGCAATTAACTCTCTCTCGCAAGAGAGTGTAAAGGGTTGCAACTTTCCTCTTACAGCCTGTTGTAAGAGAGCTCTGGTGATTCAGGCACTTATCATATCTCACTGAACATGGTTTAACCCAGAGAAAAGGTATGAATTGAAATTTTAATGATTTCCAAAATTCGTGTTGCTTTATTAGAATTTGTAAACCTGTGTTTAGTGAAACAGGCTTTTGATGTTTTTTTGTGGAGTTAAGGGCGCATTTCTCAAGATTAAAAACTGTGGTTGGTTTGCTGGTTCTGAAGATTCAGTTGTGCATATTTCTTTATAATGCAAGGAAAACTAAAACTTAAATGTAAAAGTCTGCAAGAACTTGCACAATGTTTATTAGCTGTTAAGTAATAATGACAGTTTTCACTCGTAAATCACATAAAATTTGTCCTTTCAGTTGGTTTTAATTCTTAATAGGAATGGTATGTGTCAAATGCCGGCTTGTTTAGAAGCTTCTGTTTCCTGTTATGAACCCTTTTTCTACATTCTCAGACAGAAAATGCTTTCATTTTATTAATACCAATGATTGTGTTGCTCTTCGTACAGTCCATAAACAGTTTCAATCATAAGCAAATGTCCTTGATTATAATATTTTTCACTGTCGTTGAAGAAGTTAAGCTTTTTATTTTATTATTTAACTACCTTTGCTAGAATGTCAAGTTGTAAAATCTAAATGACTAAAACTGGGAAATGAGCTCCTCTAAGGATTAGAACTTTTGAAAAGTTTAGGTATTATGCCATGGAAGTCTTATTGAGATCACTCTTCTTCTAAAAAAATTTTTGTTTTTTTTATAGCTAAAATTAGATGTGCATAAACCACTATCAGTCAACAGCTGCTCTTTGTAAACTAGCTTTCACCTTCCAGTGTGTTGCTTAATGTGCCTCCCTGGAGCGCAAGCTAAGTTTAGCCGTTTTAGAGTCATTGTTTCCCTTGTGTGAACTGTGTGAGGATATCCACGTTTTTACCAGATGGCGGGCGGGGTTGTTTTTGGCTTTGGAGACTGTTCATCCAGATGGATGATGTCAGTTAGATATGGAGGCTCCGTGGCACCTTTTGTCTCCGAGTTGAGTGTGAGAACAGATCTTGCTCCCATTTCTCCAGAGCTCGCTCTGTTTGGAGAACCAGCATTCATTTGGGACAGGTCCATCTGTTCCGTGTAAGCGTCCAACATTATAACTGTGTCTCCTCTTTATGGAAATTTGCTGCTTGGTGCTGTTGGTTTTACATCATAAATGGATGGTTTAAAGAAAACCTAAAAACCTGCAAACAGGAATGTGTGTTTTAACTGAGCCGCTTGACTATGTCCACTTCTGTTTGTCTGCCGATGCATGAAGTCTCCGTCTGTCTGCGAGGTCTGGGAAACACAAGGCAAGGATTTAATGAGTTTTAATAAGCGCAAACATTATCCGATAAACTCAATTAGCACTGAACATTAGCTGCACGTATTTAGTTAGTGAAGAATGGGTGTTAGTTTTAATTTTTTTACCTGAACTTTCCTATGCACTCTGTTGTAGCTGAAGGCTTTGGTTATGTGGACATTTCTGTGCAAAAAACAAATCATAGCTACCCTTCAGAAACGGTCTGGCTGCCAGTGGAGATGTTTTTTTAGATTGATGTGATGGAGCAAAACATACTAGCTCCCATTAGTGACGTGAAAAGAATGAAAGCATAGTAGATAAAAATAAGATTAAAATATTTTCCCCATTTTTCATTGCATCCTGTTGACAATGTGCTTTAAATCTAAAAGTTTCAGACAGCATGCTTCATCGTTCTGCTCAGAGGTAAACTTCTGTCCAGGTCTTTAGCAGCTTCCAACAGGTTTTCTTCTAGTACTTATCCTGTATGTAGCCGGACATCTTTCCTTTTCCTGGTTGAGAAAACTGTCCACACAACACGATGCTGCCACTACCGTGTAACACCGGGGGGATAGTGTGTTCTTATAATGTCGTTTACTTATTATTTTTCATATTTAGGCCAGGAGGTTCTGTTACTGTCTTATGCAACCAGAGCACATCCTTCCAAGTTTGTGGCTTTTGGTAAACTAAGAATGGGACTTTATTATCCCTTCCTTCTTGCCATCCAATCATACAGGTTAGATTTAAGGAGTTTACAAGTAATACAAATTTTCCATACTCTGCCCCATCTGCAGAATTACATTTCTCCACTTAGCTGTTGTGTTACTTTGCTAATTGATCTGAGAGGTATAAGTTTGGATTACTTTTGGTTTTATCGTCCCTAATCTTCTCAGACAAACAGTATCTTCATGATGCTGTTTATTGACTAATGCTCACCTTAGGGAACAATTAAATTGAACAAAGGTGGACTTAATGAGGCAACTTCTGAATGCAGCTGGTTACACCAGGATATATTTAGTAGCACCGAAGTAAAGGTGGCCTTACATACAAATGTGTGCCACTCAATTTTTTTTGTTTTTCGATAAAGTAGCACGGTAATACTTTAATTCATGATGACTGTCAGAAAATCCCAATAAAATACATGAATGTTTTGTTTTAATTGTAACATTAAAAATGTGAAAATTCCCAGGGTGGAATGCATACTTTTTTAGTATGTTTCTAAGTTCTGACAAGAGTGTTTGTTTGTTTTTTTCTCTTTTTTGTTCAGCGCTGACAGCTGCAGCGGGCCGGGGGAAGATGGAGGTGTGCAGCTTCCTGCTGGAGCAGGAGGCGGTGGTGCAGCAGGTGAACCGGCGGGGGGTTTCTCCCCTGTTCTGTGCTGTCAGACAGGGAAACTGGCAGGTAAGATCTGCTGAGCAGCTTGTTTCTTCCTGATAAATCTCTTTTTTCCACTTGCAGTAACCAGCCTCAGCTACAGCCTCCGCTCTGCTGAGTCAACACATCATTTCACATCTGTTCTCCATCTGATAGATTTTGGATGCAGTCAGTGTCCAGGGTAAATTAAAACCCTGTCTATTAGCGGCTGTAACGATTGTTTTTTGTCATTTTTCAGATCGCAGAGCTGCTGCTGCAAAATGGAGCTGACATTAACGTCAGCGACAAGCAGGGTAGAACCCTGCTTATGGTGGCCGCCTGCGAGGGTCACCTGAGTACCGTGGAGTTCCTGCTATCTAAAGGTGATCACCGCTAGGATTAATGTCAGTTACCTGACGTCAGTAAAATAACCCGGGTGTCAATGTTCGCCTCAAAGGTGCTTCTTTAACTTCCATGGACAAGGAGGGACTGATGCCTCTGAGTTGGGCGTGTTTGAAAGGACATAAGAATGTGGTGCAGTTTTTGGTGGAGAAAGGTGCGGTTATCGACCACACAGACAAAAACGGACGGACGCCGCTGGACCTCGCGGCCTTCTATGGAGATGCCGAGATTGTAAGTCAAACGGTTATTTCCCTTGACAAAGATCATCCTGATGATGTTATGTGGGAAAGTCCAGAAAAATGTAACAGTTTGTTATTAAGTGTTGATAATAAATGATGAATTTGAAAACACAACAAATCAAAAACCCAACTTTGTAATCATTCATTTTTTCTGTAAAATGTATCCGTCTTACCTTCTGGCAGCCAACTGGTCCACCTGTTTATCCATCATTCTATTTATCAATCCATATACCTTTTCGTATTT
>JAVLVB010001001.1:2617402-2666221 GCA_032876305.1 Orestias chungarensis
TATATATATATATATATATATATATATATATATATATATATATATATATATATATATATATATATATATATATATATATATATATATATATATATATATATATATATATATATATATATATATATATATATATATATATATATATATATATATATATATGTATATATATATATATATATATATATATATATATATATATGTATATGTATATATATGCCATGTGGGTTTTGGTGGAAAAACCACGGGACAGCACCCCTTCGTTTGCCAGTTTATGAAGGGGGTCTGTTGTCGGCTTCCTGTCTCAAAACCCCTGGCCCATCTGGATGCTCTGATGGATGCTCCATTTGAGCCCCTGGAATAGGTGGATTAGAGATTTGTTACTCTGAAGACAGCTCTTTTACTGGCTCTTACCTCAGCTAAGCGGTTGGGTGAGCCTCATGCTTTCTCTGTGAACCTAGCTTGTACCAAATTCTCTGCAGGGAATAGAAGGGTGACCTAAATTCCTAACCCTGTGTTTTTGCCTAAGGTGTTGGGGTCATGTTCGCCAATACACCTGGTGTCTTTTAGCCCCCCGCCTTTTTCCTCAGTAACGCAGGAGCCTCTTCATGGACTTTGTCCAGTTCAGGCCCTACACAATTATATGGATAGGACCAAAATGTTGAGGAAAAGTGACCAGCTGTTTGTTTCTTGGGCAAAAGGTCTCCTCGGCAAACCTGAGTCAAAGAAGCGACTTTCGCATTGGATAGTTGCTGCAATTGCTTTAGCTTACACCTCTAGGGGACAGCTCCCACCTGAGGGTCTTCGTGTCCACTCTACACGAGGGCTGTCTTCTTCATGGGCCTTCTTTAGAGGAGTTTCCATCCAGGAGATCTGTGCCGCAGCAAGCTGGGCCTCTCCCCATACATTTGCTCGGTTTTATAAGCTCGATGTCACTGCTCAACCGCTGGCTCATTCAGTGCTCAACTTGGAATCAGAGGCACCAAGCTCCCATTGATGACTTAATTTGTCAGCAGTTGGTCTTGGGTCTGCATCGCAATCCGGGAGTCAGGATTTCCCATAGTGAGACACGAAGCGAATGCAAGATAACTTTAGGTTACTTTTGTAACCCCGGTTCTCTGAGTAGCATGAGTGAGTGTCTCACCTAGCCACCCTCCTTGCTCATTCGTCGCGACGAAGAAGGTTTGAGTTTTTTTGGAATGATTTGTCTGTGCAGGGCCGGTCCTATATATAGGTACGGGGCGGGACATGCCCCCTCTCCCTGGCACTGATAGACTTATCCCCAGCCAATCAAGGCTGGTGGAGTGTAATTTGAGCTTCTGATGAGGTCACGCTGAGGGCGTTCCCATAGTGAGACACTCACTCATGCTACTCAGAGAACCGGGGTTACGAAAGTAACCTAAAGTTTTTACTCACAAGACAGTAGAGGTTTGAATTTAGTGTGTGGTTTATCATAGTTTATCATTATGTTGATTAATGATGTTAAAAAAAAAAAAAATGTTTGTTATTTTTGCTTCTTTCCCCATTAGAGCATCGATGAATTACAAAAAAACTATGATTAAATTCTGTTATGTACAGTTTGAATAAAATCAGACTATATTAACTGCTGTCCTAAAGAACCCTGCTTTAAATTGGTATGATATTAAAGAGCGGTATGTGGGTTATTGTAGCACTTTTTTCCTACAAGAAAGTTCATCGGAGTTGTGGTGTTAGCATGACTTGGTAGCGCTTTTGCATGGTTTATTCACTGATCAGAAAGAGTGAGGAATTTTGAAATTCTGACTGGCTGGTCCCCCTTAACAGCTTATAAAGCTTAAAACCATCAGATTACTGCGATTTATAAATTTTGCAGTGCATCCCCTGATAAATTACTGGTGATCTTCCAAAAAACTTGCAGTTTGTTTCGATCTTCAATTATAAAGACTAGTGTTTCAGCTGTTGTGTGTCAGACAATGGGCTTACCAAAACCAAGAGCTGTAGCAGCCTATATAATCTTGCTTTCACTGTCAGTGATACAGTAAAGAGTGAACAACATGTGGATATATATTTTTTAAATTGGTTGTTCGCACAACAAAATTGCTTATAATACAGTTTTGAAAATACAGCCACACAGCTAGTGAGGGTGCAGCTGACCTGAAAGCACAAGAGAGCAAAGATGTGTGTAGTTTAATCTGGTACTTACATAAACACTGGTTTAATAGGAACTCTTTACATCCTTATAGAAAGTGTTTTTACAAAGTAGATAGAATCTTAATGTTATTTCTTTCTTTATAGGATTTTGGGATGGCTGAGGAATTTGCAACGAAAGCGCTGGAGCTGAAACCCAAATCCTATGAGGCCTACTATGCCAGAGCCAGAGCTAAGAGAAGCAGCAGGTAAACTATTCAACACTTTTACCGGCTGTAACTGATCCGCTTGTTCTGTCACCGGTAACACTGCCCCCTCTGTTCACAGACAGTTCACTGCAGCCCTGGCTGACCTGCATGAAGCAGCCAAGCTGTCTCCCAATAACCGAGAGATCCGTCGTCTTCTGGCTCGAGTTGAGGAGGAGTGCAAACAGATGCAGAGAGTTCAGACTAAAGGAAGCTTCGCTGGTGCTGAAGCCGCTTGCAGCCAGGCGTCTGGAGGCCACCAATCTGATCCAGAGCAGGAGGAACGCCAAGCTGACCTCTCAGAAAACAGACTGGTGAGGAGCTTGGAAGCCCAAAGAGACATTCAAGAGGAGGAGGAGGAGGAGGAGGAGGAGGAGAAGGAGGATGATGATGATGATCCAGTGGCTTTGAAGCGTGACAGGACAGGTGAAGCCTTCTGGTCTAAGAACAGTTTCTCCTTCAACAGAGAATCCACAGCTGCCAACGACTGCGCAACTCCCACCTCAACTCCGGGCCCCAACAGACTTCCCCCTCACCGATACCCTCTAGAGCACCGGGAGGCGCTGGCCCAGCAGGCCTTGGTCCTGCAGCCCACCAAGCAGGCTCAGATAGTCAAGACAAATCAGCACATGAGTTCCATGCAGGCCGCGGGGGGCCGCAACGCCGGGGCCAAATCTCAGTATGCGCCCTCCAGCCCTTTGCCAAGCAGACACATGTCCAGTAAGTTGAAGCCAGGCCCAGGTATTGACATTAGTCCCCTGTCTGCTCCAGCCGATGAGCCGGTGTACGAGAACCGCATGTTGCTGGGGGCAGCGTCGTCTTCCATGGGTCAGAGTTGCGATGGCCTCCTTTCTTCCCAGGCTTCTCACTTATCCTGCAGCTCCTCCAAAGCGCCAGAGAGGCTGTCTGCCCACTCTGCTTCTTCTCTGGAGGGACTGGCCTGCTCTGGTCCAGGACACTTGGGAAACCCTGATCCCTCTGCGCCGGGAGCTCAGGGAGGAAGTGTCAGCAGCATGCGCGTGTCCAGCTCCACCAGCAGCCTGGCGTCCAGCAGCAGCTTGTCGGACAGCGGCAAGCTGGGACCTGACGTCCGCAGCAAGATCTCGGACAAAAAGCAGAGCCAGCAGGGCTGCGCTGCAGCGGAATATAAACCCAGACCTTTCATGGGTATAACTGACAAAACAGTGCGGTTTCAGCAGCAGCAGCCGTGCCATCCTAGTCTTCACTCTGTTGGTCGCAGCTGGTTTAACCACTCCTCTGACGGTTTGATGTGCCACAATGCATCAACGATGGGCCTACAGCCAGTCGACTGCGAGCTGTCTTACGGCAAATCCATGAGCACTTACCAGGAGCAGCAAAAAGCTCCGCCACCCCAGGGCGGCGCGGTGATGAGTGGCTTACACAACGGCATGCATGCCAAGGAATTAGAGAAGTACTGCCAGGCGGGCAACTGCTACAAAGAGTCCAAGCAGGTGCTGGCCATGCCGCATTCTTTCATAGACAGTAAGCCCAAACAGCCTGGCCTGGGCCGAGATAATCCCGCCATTCACGTAGCGTCAATGAAACCAAAGCGATCCTTTATAGAGTCAAATGTTTAATAACGTTTCATCTCTCTGTACCGTCCGCAAGGCATACTAGAAAAGAATCCAACATGAGAGGGACATATTATTTTATTCAGTTTTTCTTAAAATCAGCTCCAGAGTATAATCTCACCCAAGCTTTTATGGAGTACAGTTTCCCGGCTGCTTGTGAACAAAAAACAGGCAGCTTAGAGTTTTATTCCTCCCAGTCCGCAGCTTCTGTTACGCGACGGCATGTCCGCCGTCACTCAGCCGAGCTGAAAACGTTGCACTGAAGGAATTCTGTGGACATGCCGTACAATCCCAGTGACAGTGAGCACTTTACACAAAGTCGCGCCAAACAAAGTGCTTCAACAATCCATCCAACTACAATATAATGCTATTACTGTACACTTTTTAAATAAAGATGAGGTTTAAAACTGTTCATGACATTTATGGTGCTGAGAGATGAGTTGCAACGAGTGTTTTTTGACCTATTCACTTTTTACACACTTTGTACATTTAGTAGGAAAAAAAACCCAACAATCTTATGCTGATTTGATTTCCAAAAATAAGAGTTTGTACACTTCCTATTAGCTCTGTCCAGTTTTATTTAAGTGTTCTTTGAGCCTAGCTTTAACGCTTTAAACTTTTAAAGGCGCAGACTTCAATTTGGTATATCACAGCTCAGCCTGTGGAGGAACCCTGTGATTATTTTTGCAATTATGCAACACAGAAAACTTTTTCTTTTCTGAAGATGTTCTCTCCAACACCTGGCAGTTTTGTGTAAAGTATATCTGCACACACCAAACAGGTCCACCTTTTACAGGAGTGACACTGCTTGTAGCGTTATTGATGACATTTTCCTCCCAAAAAAAAGGTAAAATATACTAAAGGATACAGATTCCTGGAAATGCTTAACAGCCATTTATTTTTAAACCTTTCTATTGTGATTCTTACTCTTACCTGCAGGAGATCTTAAAATGGCTACCGTTTACATAGAATGTTTTATATTGTTTAAACTCTTGATTTCAAGCATTTCCGTAGTTTTATTTACTTTCAGAGTGTATCTGCCCTCTAAAAAAGATTGGGGTTCACATTCTGTTCTGTTAAACCAGCTCTACACATGCAGTGACCCGTGTTTGTCTGGCATACGATCAACAATTTCTTCTCTGCATTGACTTCACGGGTCCACATTTAAACAAAAGTCAAAGAGAGAAAATACCGTATCGGTTGAAGTTTAATTAAAATGTTTTTAGGTTCATGAGGGAAATTTCTTTTTCTCTCTCATTTACTTTGCTCCTGTATGGTAGAAGTAAGGTTGGTGAGTTCTAGGACATAAAAACTGTCTGACATGAAACAGTCTTTTGTACTTTGACGTATTCCTGTAAATTCTGGTTGGTTGTTCTATTGCGTAGAGCCTAAAAGGTGAAAAAAAAAAACTACTGTATAATTTCAAACAAGCAGCATTAATGACAGTACACTGTGTGCTTAAAGTGATGTGGTCAGAGTACTTCAAGAAACGCCTGAAAGAACAACTGAGGGGTGGGCATTACTTACGAAGGATGTTATAGATCCTCATTGACGTGTACATTTTATAAATATGTACTGTTTTTTTTTTTTTTTTCATTGAAGGTCTTTGTTAAGTGTATTAACAAGTTTAGGCTTGTGTATTTTGAGTTGGGGTTTTTTTGGCACAAAGTTGTTAAAACAGTGTTAAATATAAATTTGTACATTGCTTAAGTCGCCATTAACACTGAATCGTTTCCGTATCGGCTTGTTGTTGCTGTCTAGGTAATTTATTCACAGCGTGCCAATGGATTGGTTAATTGTTAAAGCAATATATTTTATAGTTATTTTTGCACAGCTACGAAGGCATTCGACTCTCTGTAATGAGAATCCAAAGCATGCTACAATTGCAGTTTATATAATAGGAGTAACACATGAATATCTATATATAAAAAAAAAAAAAACCTGAAGTGTTTTGAGAGCTCAGCGCCGCCAGCTTTACTTTATGATGTACGTTAAGTGCAGTTGTTGCTGTTGTTTTCAGTATTGTGAGCTTTCTTAGCTGTGATCACATACTGTAATAAACATTACTGCCACCATGGGAGAGTGAAATAAAAACCCACTGAGGGGAAAAAAAACCCCTGCACCTTTCTGTTGGGTTTTTGTCTTAAACACTAACTTTAAAATTGTTGTGTTTAAATATGTCCAAACACACAACAATTTAGCACGCTGAAGTAATAAAGATTTGTACAATGACACCAGATTTGGAAACTAATGGTGACTGAACATACACTACAAGCTTTCTATAGTGCCTTGGAGGTTTCTACATACTCGGGTAAAATGAATATTAGAGTTGGGAATGTTGCATGTTAACATGGTATTTCTGAAGGTGTCTCATGATAGACATTTTGTGTTTTTAATACAAAAGATTTACATATAGCAACTGATTTCCAGTCCTCATTTTTACGGCACAAATGTAAGGTTGTGGCCTACACCTCGTTAATGAAACGACTGCTGACATGATGGCTGTGAAGCAGGAAATTCACACAAATTGGTAAAGAGGCTGACGTAGAACCCTGGGTCTAAACATGTTAATGGAAGGTTTGGTGGAAGGAACAAGGAGTAGAAAAGGCATGCGATAGGAAAGTATTTAGAAAGCCACTCAAAGCAGAAACAACAGCGGGAGCAAGAAGAGCGACTGGAGTGCTGCTCAGTTTGTCCAAAGTGCTCTTTTTAGATTAAAATAAATGCCGCACCTCATTAGGAAATAAAGGTCATTGTTAAAACAACTGTGCTTTCCTTAACACATTAGCAACTCCATGCCATGAGGGACTGATTCAGTAAATCATGCAAAAGAAACCCCAGTGATGCAATTGTAACACTTCATTTAAATAATTTATCGTCTCATTACGTTTAAGCCACAATATTGAAATGAACAGCTAAAATACTCACTTTAATTGAATAACTGAAATAAGAAACAATTGTTTAATTTTTTTTTTTTCCATTTTATTTCCTGAGGTACAGCTGTTGTACTAAACCAAGGCTGTGACAGTAAATCCTGAATGTGCTAAATGTAAATAATTTAAAAAAAATGTATTTATCACTCTGCATACAGCAGTTAGAATAATAATTGAATAATTAAGTTTCATTGTTACAATGAAAATTCTACAGCAGAATAATCAACAGATGCTTGGCAAACTTTTTTTTTATCTGCTAATTATCTGTATAAAGTGATTCAACAATGCAGGAGATGATTCTGGAACAGGAGCGCTTATTGTCTGTCGGGTAATTATTAAACTACCTGTGACATTTTATTAGGAAAAAAAAAAATATCCAAAATTAACTCCTCGTCTACTGACTGGACCTCCACCGGGTTATTGCCATCTTCAGGGATCTGTTGGGGGTTAGCAGGGTCGTCTGTAGAGGCAGGTTGGTCATTGGGCTGGTTTTGTTCTTGCCTCTGATCCAGCTCTCAATGGATTCTCGCTCGTAGGAGTATCCATCTGTGGAACAGACGCACACAGTTATCCCTTTTTAACTTTTTAAAATGACAGCGGTGGTCCAGTTGTGGAACTCGGTGCTTGTGGACAAATATTTTTCAGTTTCTAAAGCGAACAAACCTGCAGCTATGACGGGATCCTTCATCACTTCTCTGGTGATTGGACAAAGAAACTCGTCTGGGGCTTCTGAGCTGCTCTGCTCCGCCTTCATAGCCTTGATTTTCCTCAGGAGACGTCCACGAAGACCTACAGACTCTGAAAAACCACAGCCTGTTAGTTTCACTCTGAACGACCTTGCAAATTAACATCTTTCAATGTGTCTCTTGTTGCTTTGCGTATATATTGGCTAAAACTGACGAAACAAAAATCAAGAATAAATCAGAGCACAGTCACAAAAGAGCCAGACGCTCTGCTTCTCAGCACGGGCAACATAATATCTTCTGCTATTCTGCAAAGAATAAAAGTCCAGCAGGTCCAAAGGAGGAAAAATCGCTCGCTACACACAGCTGCGCGTCTCCGCCTGCTATCGGTACCCTTTGAATTTGTCATCTGCGGCAAGTTTTCCCGAACAGCTAAAAGGGAGGGTCGACCTTTATGGCTGCACATGATTAGTTGCATGTCTGTGGGTAATGGCCGCGCCACTGAGACTCTTGTCTCATTCAGGCAGTAGGTGACATTTTCTAGCATGACTATTAAAGTCCTGACAACTTTATAACATTATAGGTGCTGAATGATTCCACATATTTAAAACCATTGTCCCTCCATGACACAAATGTAACGCCAAAGATGTACGTCACTAGTTTCATTTTAAGACATGAGCAATAAAAGATAGTAAAGTTCTATGTCACAGACGCCACAAAGCTGTCAAAATGCATGCGTTATGTCCAATTGAATTGGATTTGTTAATTTATATATATTTGAGAATGGCTGTGCACAACTTTAAAGTGGACATTCTCGCTCCAGGAAATGTTCGTACTTGAAAATTGCTTGTCTTGTAATACATGGAGCCCAAGTAGATGCGGATAATCTTTAATGTGCAGAAAATGGATGTCTGAAAACTCGTTCTGGAGGGAAGCGGCCAGGTGAAACTCCAGGGAGGCAACGAGTTGAAAGGGAATGGATTCTGCTTTGAGACGGCGTCTGGGTAGCAGACTTAGAAAGACACGAGATTGGCAACATAAATACATTTATTTTTTATAAATCAGAAGTAGATTAGAGAAAATTACGTGAAATAATAGGATATGGTTCTAACATGTCATATCCAAAATAAAAACAAAATAGGAAGTGGACTTTATTTTTCCATCATTAAAAAATCTAAGCAACAATGCAATTGGTGTTCGAAGTCAAGTGTGAAACGTCTGAGTGAGCATTTTTAAGAAACACATTTTTATTAATGATTATGGTTGTGTGAAATATGGAAAATAAATACGCCAAGATCTCAGAGAATTGTGGACCTCAAAAACTCTGATTTATTCTTGGACAGCATGGTAATGTCCAGCAACAAGATGGCTTTTCTGTGAACTCTGTGGATCAACCCCAGCTGCAGGTAGGAGAACAAATTAATCCACAAATAAAGAATACACAAATAAAACAAATCCTGTACAGACAACCTGCATAAAACCTACAAATTACACCTGTGCAGATGCAGTCAGGGACAAAGACTTAAAAGTCCTGGAGACACCTCTTGTGGTGGGACAAATATAAACCTGGGAGTGATTGCCCACAAGGACCAGCAAAACATCTGAAGAAAAAAGGAGAAGCATGCAAGCCTGAAACATCATCGCAACTAAATTACTGAAGCGGGGTTTTCCTGCAAGGAGGATATATTTAAGCAGCATCTCAAAGCATAAGCTAGAAATGTTAAAGGCAAAAGTCTTTCAAAAGAAAAGAACCTCAAGCATATTATAACTAAAATTAATTTCCAATCTTACCCCATAGACCTTTTGTGTGTAGAGCTAGAAATATGTAATGACAAAGCGACCCTGGTTCGGTCAAGATAAATGGGGCAACATTACAGCAAAAAATGTTTTTTTTGCATATTTTTACTGCTTATTAACTGGCACTGTGCTCGCTACTCAATATTTGTATCCTAAACCTATCCAAATCTGTCAGAAGCCTGTAATGGTAGAGCAAAAAGAAGATACTATGCCATTTTTCAGGTCTTGTATTACACTAATATTTATGAATGTGAAGACATGCATTTTAAACTTTGACAAACGGATGTTTAGCTTGCTAGATGGACAAATGGAAACTTTATTAGGGCATTATTTTTTATTCATGTACTTTCCTGAACATAGTAAAATATTAAGCACATCGATTTCAGATTCAAAGACTGTTTTCTACGGTCAGTTTCCCTGAGGTTAAAAAGAGAACTTTGTAAAACATGGAGAGGGAAAGAGTGCAGATGTATGTATACATATATATAATATATATTCCTTTTTTTTCACAGCATGATCTCAGATGGTTTACACCCATTTGATATAAAAAATTAAATGTTTTTGAAACTATTGAAATATTAACTGTTCGATTTGAAGCAGCTAAAAGTAAATTAACTTATGAAACACTGCACTCCTTTGTATATAAAAGTGTGGCATGCATATGGATTCAGCAGGCCAAAAACAAAATTTCTGTAAAATATCCCGGTACAGCCTCTCCACATGGTCTTTCTGCTCTTTGACCTCAATTTCAACCCATCCTCCACAAAACAATGTTGAATGTCTTTTTTTTCTTAATAATTAAAAACAACATGTGCAGATTCATAACACTTGCATCTACGCTATAATTTGCAAAGAACCTTCTTCAAAAGACAAAAAAAAACTAGTTATCATTGCTTGGAAATATTGTGGTACTCAAAACATAAATCACCTATACTGAATGAATTTACAATACTTAATTTAAACTGATAAGTTTCAATCTAACCTGATGATACTGACTGCATACTGCTCTACAACACATTGTCCTGAATGTAATCATGCACCGAGGCTACACTCATGGCTTTACTCTTCATAGAGCAGGAAATCAATACGGATGATGGAAGAAAAAAAACAAGGGCACGACAGTAAAGACTGTGTTGCTGTGAACCAGTTAACCCTTCAAGAGCTGATCCTGCCTTTGATTATGTCGACATGCAGACTCAGATGCTAATGTGTAAAGGAAAAAAAACAAGCAACCGAGGACAGCAGGACAGCCAGTCTGGTCCATGCTGGAAAAACGACAGCGTTCAATAAGGTTGAACTCCCCGAACATCATTCAGCTAATAAACAAGGTTAGGAAAGTTTCACTTCGCCAAAGTAATAATTTGTTTAAGTTGTCCATACACCAAAGAATTATTTGATCATCAGTGACATACCATCCACTTTACATTTAAATTGATAACTTGATGGGGTGTGTGTGAGGGGAGGGATATGAATATAGTTTACAGAAATCTCACTTGCTGTGTGCGCGTGTATGTGTGTGTGTGTGTGTGTGTGGGAGTATGCCTATGCAAATGCACAGGGTATTTGCATGCATATAAGATGATCTGATGTACTGTGGGGATGTATGTTGCACAGCATGGCAAAAATAAATGTGGCAATCTGTCCATTTCTTCTGCAGTAATGACAAAAGCTGTGCTCCATACTAAGCACATGGAGATTGTATGTGGCGTGCTTCGAATCGCTAAGCAGCACCATAGTCCAATTTTTCTGTCTGCTGCTATACAATTAAAGCAAACACATAAACCGACAGTGTCTGGTCTGATTACACTCATTGCAATGCAATGTTTCATTTTCTGATTAAGTACATTTATCTGACTACTTGGAAGCTCTTTTCTTGGCTTTTCCATTTTAGGATCCTAATTGTACTAAATGATATGAAAGGCAATTAACAGCTTGACGGTGTAATAAATCCGACTGACAAGAGTCTGGTTTTATGGCAAAGTTATATCAGCTAGGACACCATGCGAAACAGCAGAAATATTATATACCCATCTGTAAATAATATCTACTGCGTTTCTGCTGCGCTTAACCTCGTAAGCTCCGATAGTCACACACTTTGCCATCACACCCAAGGTAACAGTACTCCAGTTAACTTAACTTAACTTAACGTTACAACTGGGAGTAGTTGGGAATTTCTCCCACTTTATGAGAAGGAAGTCCAACATTACTGGGCGTTACAGTTGACTTTGCCGACTGGGAAGTTGGAATGTCCAAGGTTGCGACTGCACAACTAAACTGAGAGCCAATCAGCAGTCGGTCACAGGACAAGGAACAATAATAGAGCAAAGGAGGAGGAACCGGGGAGTAGAACAAGCTGGTCAAACACGGAAGAAGACGACTGGAAGTGCTTTGGGAAACCAAGTCCCCCACAGGTGCAACTGCCACCTGACTGATGGCATTAAAGCGAATAGAGTTGGTAAATTAAGGTTAACCACTAAGGTGTTCTCACTGTATGATTTCTACATGTAGACAGACATACTCCATCCTCACCTATTCCTAGCTCGGCCACTGTCTCCTTGCTCATGTCGTTCATCTCAGACCCGTCAATATTGTTGGATTTAAAGATCTCAACAAGCTCATTTAGTCCTTCTTTGCGCAGCCAGCTTTGCACATCCTCCTCTGTCCAATCTGCAAGCAGCAACCTAGAGTGACCTGGGAGTTTCCGTCCTGTTAAAACAAACAAAAACAAAAAAAACACACACAGAACAGGATGGGGGGGAAGTGCTGAGCTATTACAGCCCAATCTCCTGCAAACAAACAGTTCACTGAAAGGACTCACTCCCTCTGAGCTGATATGGGAGCGATAATTACCTGCATATTAACCCGACCAAAAAAGATCCACATAACACAATTGTATTTCGCTCATCTGAAAGGAAATTGCTGTAAATCTAGTCTGTGTATCGTAATTTAAAACCTTTACCGTGTTTAGGAGCCATTTTTCATAGGAATGAATACACAGTAACTGACGCGCAACCCTGGACTTACAATTCAAAAAATAAAAACCTTGGGTTGTACCGCTTAAGTCTTAGGAAGCATGAAGTTAAATCTATTTAAAACTATTTTATTATGGCTACCTTTATAGAATCTTTGGGGATCATTAAGCTCCTGAACATCAAGTACGTTAGAAGTTATTAAACATCTACATCGATTTGTGACACATCACAGTTACAACATGAAACTTGTGGTTCATTTGATCCTGCAGAAATTAAATTGGTTTCTGTACGAGTGGCAAACAAAACAAAAGAGAAATACGATTCATTTTAGGATACTGTTTGCTGCACAGCCATTAATGGCTTAGTTTCTTTTTTTTTCATTTAGAAGTTTTGAAGTTTTGGTTGTTTAGAAAAACAAACAAACATTTCTTCTACTTAAAAAGTATGTGGGAATAATACTTTGTAGGTGTGTCGAGCTATCAGCGAAGCAAGAGACCTTTTTTGGTGCGATCCTGGCTGATACAGGGTATCATCTGGAGTCTCCCAGTCTAGGAGGCTGACTCATCGGAGCACTGAGCCAAAAGTCAGACCAGTTCCAGACTGCAGTGTGTAGGTTTCTAAATGTTTTTTTCTCTTATATATAAAATGAAAACAAAAAAGACACACTAATTCAACTAAAACTATAGTATATGTCAAAGTAGGTTAATTTGTTCATAATTAAATGTTTACATACAAAATTTAAGACATTGAAAAGCGTATCAAAAGTTTTTGTTTTTGTTTTTATTAAATACTGTAATTTGAGGAGCTCTCCATCCAAACTGATCAGATGTAAAAAATCTGGTGGGCCCACTTTAAAAGATATATCACAGTCATAAAAATTATTATTGATAAAAATACATTATAAAAAGATGCATTGTTTTAGTGCTTGTGCTGGACTTCACTATGTGAGCATTTTACACAAGATGTTGTATCACCATGAAACAACCGAATAGATCCAGGTACAAACTGAATAGCTGATGGTTTCAGATGGAAACACAAGAGTGAGAATGATTTACCTCGACATAGTGCCTGCTGTGATTCAGCCGCTGCAGAAAAACATGAAAAGAAAGAAGTTTTATTGTATGGAAAGACAGAAAGAATAAAAAGATTATAGCAAAGACGTGGAAAGGCAGCAGGGTATTAAAAGACAGCTCTTGATGGAGATGGACTTAGTTTTATCAACACCATGCTGACTAATTGCAGATGGAGGAGCTGTTCAGATGTCTATGGATTTGCAGGTTTTCTTTCACTATCAGCACAAACTTCTTCTTTTTTGTTTTTTTTGTTAGAGATCCTCCCTCCAGAACAAACTCTCAGAGAATCAGTGATAGTCCATCTAGCTGCAACATCCTAATTCATAATGTAAACATCATAAATCCTCCTGAAGGCAAACAGGAAATGTGAACTGTACCTATGGGGAGGATTTGGAGATTGTTCTGTCGTATTCTAAAGTTTATTCTAGACATTGAAAACAGTATTTACCAGTTTCTTGGTGTCCATCTCCAATGCTCCACACATTCACTGATCTGTCTGTTGAGCCAGTTGCCAGCAGACCAGAAGTAGGAGACAGAGCAACTGCTGTCACGTATCTATAGAAAGGTGAGAGAACAGGAAAGTGAAGGATGTATATGACGCCTCAAGAATCTGTTTACCTATAAAAAAAACAACAGATCCTTAAATCCTTTCAAACACTTAAAAGTGTCTGTTCTTAAGTGCGGAGCCACATCGGTGACTGAAGAAAGCAGGAATACACTGTTGCATCACTGCACCCAGTGATTCTGCGAGAAACTAATTAAGCACAAATCGCACATTTTGATCTGAAATGCCGGGGACTCCATATTTTTGCTGCGCGTCTGAGAGCTGCAGAGATTGCATCGCAGCAGGAGGTCGGGCAGTTTACCTGTCATGTTGCTTCAGAGTATGGAGCAGTGTTCCCAGGTTCTGTGAACAAAGTGTAAACTGTTCAACTGGAAGTTTTTGATGCCCTTGAGGCAATTTTGATGCAGAAGTAATTTTTTTACATCACTGTGAACTAAGGCGGAATAATAAAAAGTCGTTACATACCGCATCGTATATCGTTACGCTTTTATCCACCGATCTGTAATCATTTAAAAACAATAAGGTCATCTTGTGTTCAGAATTCATATGTATGCATTTACATTAGAGATTAATACTTGTAGGGTTATGATTTTATTAAAATCAAGATAAAAAACCCATAATCTTCTGTATGTTTGACTTTGAGCCAAGAGCAACAGAAGGAGCCAACAGAAGCTTTATAGTAAAGTACACTCCTCCTGTGGCCTGACTGGGAGAACAGGAAGATCTATACTCAGCAGTGGCATCTGCTGCCTACCCACGAAAATCAACACACAAAAAATCATTGACATTTTAATTTGAAAACTCCAAATATAATTTTTAAACGTTTTCAGTTGTATTTGGGCTTGTAGCTAAAAGATGTTTTGTGTATTTACATTTTCTCAATCAAACAATAGGTTCAAATTTAATGAAAAAACAAAGACAGCCAACAACATATTTAAAAGTGAATAAGGAGTAATACTAATAATATGTGAGGCGGAGATCAAACTAGGAATAATATCAGTGATGTGGCATCAGGGAGAAAGGTCCCAGGCTTCAAGTAAAAGCAGCATAAGATAGGAGAACATTCGGATAGAACCATAAAGCTAACACTTTCTTTAACAGGTTTAGTTCAGGAACAAGTTCGAGGCAACCAAACAACAGACATCCCAAACTCGTGTGACCCCCAGCTCGCCTATCACACATCTTATGTTTTATCTTCCATCTCCACCTTGTGGCACCTAACAAAAACTCACCTATTGGTCCTCAACATCCCATATCACAAAGGTCCTGGAGGAAGACTAAGGTTAGCTGTCAGGACCCCCAGTACTTTGCTTATTGCCGTAAAGTTGGGATTTGAAGACACATTCACACACCTACTTTGACGAAACCAAGGTCATCTGGACAACACGGTGACGATCACTAAAGGACTGTGTGTCTAACCGGGTGGTCAGCAGCACGGGAGCTTGTAAAGAAAAGACTTGGAGAAAGAGCGACCTACACAGAAATTTAAACGCTCACTTAGGGAAGCTTCAATGAGAAATATAAGCAAAGAAGTTAAAAAGCGTTATGCTAACAAACGACACTTCAAGCTCAATGGAACATTTTTATGGCCAACATTTACTTTTTTTTTAACCCCATACAGACTTTATTCTGCCACGTTTGCCCTGTTCATGATTTTTGAAGAAAAACTGTGTTCCCAATATTATATTCTACTTACTACTAAGATGATCACTCAGCCATTCAATGAATTCTAGTTTAGTATTAAGAAAATAAGTTCTGTGAATACTGTTTGAGATTTCCACAGAGTTCCAAAACAAATGGCAAAATTAATGATCCGCTTTAAAAAAATAAACAGGTACATTTTAGTTAATTTATATTCATTTTTAGATTGAGCTCCTCACCCAGAGACCACCAGCTCTCCATCAGCAGAGAAAGCGCAGGACAGAACTGGAGCCGTTTGACCGGTGAGAACGTGAAGAAGCTTCATGTTCCACACTGCAGGTCAAAATGAACAAACACACAACGAGGAAACATTAAAAGATGGGTTAGACTTTACGACGTTCCTTTACTTAGGGAAGATTCAGTGAGGAGGTTCCTATTCTGAGTATTTCTTTAAAGATTCAAGGCTGGGCGGGTACATGATTGAAAACAAGGAGCAAAACCGGGCAGGAAAAGGAAATGTATTGAACGTCTAATTTTTGTAAACCGACAAATGACACGTCAACAAGATTACAACTGTGTGTTCAGGTATAGTCCTCTTCCCGCCCTAAATACATACATTACTAATACAATACATTCAATCCATATTATGATATAATTGGGTCACTTCTTGGATAGATGGAACCTTGTGCACGTCTGTCTGTGAGCGGAACAACAGATTAGCCAGTTCATTATCTGCGGAAGATCCTGTCCTGTTAGGTCTGACTCAGCTGGATTTACATTTACACTGGTACTTAGAAAAGTATTAATATTTATCCTCTCAGATTTGTCCAGACACCCCACTGTATGAAAATTATGCGACCTAACAAACAGTCAATTACAGCAATAGTTTACAGATAAAAGAACATTGTCCTATTTCAACATCTAACTTGATCCTGCATTCAATCAATCACCCACACATGATTTCTACTTCATAGCCATCCAACGCTCTTGCCAAGATGGAGTAAGTCCACTTTTTATAAACGGACAGGCAGTTGCAGGCTCAGTCTTGCATCTGAGCAGCAGCATCACAAAGCACTGAAAGGAGGACAGACAATGTTTAGCGTCCTTCAACATCCTGCTCAGGAAAATACAATGCAATATATATATATATATATATATATATAGATAGATTTGGGTTGCCATGCGGGCCATTAAACCCTCCAGAGAGCAGCCGTTTCCAAGGCAACGCATCTTGAGAACAAACACTGTTGGATGCCCCAGCACATGCACCCTGTAACCTGGTTATTTAAGCCGTGAAGGACGTGTGAAGTCTGCTTCGTCTGCTGGAGCTTGAGCAGCGAAATGTGTGCGTTTGCACCTGGTGACCTTCCAGATCATCTGCATAAAGACACACATCGATAACGGAGAACCCTCCGGTGCTGCTGTATTTTCAGGAGGACTCCTTAATACATTATTAATGAGTCCTGAATCTCTGTTACAAAAATTATTGTATTTGGTAGAGAGGGAGATACCAAGGTTGCCCCACTCAGCAGAGCGTGTCTAGCGTTTTCTCTCTCCGTCCTGGAAAACAGATTAAAAGAGTGTTCGGCTGGGAAAGCATGCAGAGTCGGCCTACCTGCTCCTTCACGCTGAGAAACAATCCATATTTTCAAAAGACTGTCCTGTCCACAGGAGGCTAGTCGAAACTCCACACAGCTGCTTTCTGCAAAGGAAGGGAAAGAAGAAAAAAAAAAAGAGGTTTATGCTTGATCAAACCGGCAACAGGAGAAGACAAATAAGGTTTGACAGTATAGAGAAAACTGACCAGCAGCATCCTTATAAAAGTAAAATGTTTTGAAAAGAGGTACCAAAGTGGTGAATTAAAATAATAATATCATTATTTAGAAATTAGAAAACCAAGATCCTCCCTAATTAGAAGAGTAGATAAACAAACAAATTATGATTTGAGCTCTGAAACACATGACTGTCATTTAATTACTTAATACAGACAACAGATCTCATCCTGCCACATGAGATCTTGACAAAAGACCACATTTGGCATACATGCGTACACACACATACATACATTTTCTTTAACATTTTGCCTTTTGTAAAAGAAAATCCTTTGAAAAGCTCGCAAACTTTCAAACCAATCCAAAATCCTGTAGACTGGGCAACAATTATGCATGTAAAATGTATTTCTCAAATATAAAATTCCCTACTTAGCTTAGGTTAAAATCATCATCTTACATACCAGCAATGCAAGACCCAAAATAAAAATTTTTGCTCTAAGAATGAAGAAAAATTAAATGTGGCATCAATATATCCTCCAGTTAATGACCTAACTGTAAAGAGAGGTTAGGTCGATCACATTTACAATTTCTTTCACTATATATTTATAAGATCTATTCAAATAAATCATTCTTCACTTCACCCGTGGTCCAATTTTAGAGACACATTCAGGGTAAAAATAAAAGTCACAATTTACAAGTTTATTTATACACCAAGCCTATAATATATACAAACTAAGACTTTAATATTGAAGTTAAAGATTTGCAAATAAGATGATTTCTGTTAAACAATTTAGGAATAAAACCAATCTGAGGATTTTGTTTGGTCCTAATCGAGTCTTTTAGCCACATGAATAATTTTATGACCAGTTTATTGCATCAAATTAGTAAAAAAGATTTCCCCGCTGGCTACAAGAGGCAAACAAAGGTTGGAGGTTCGCCCCCCAAAAAAGCTCAACTCACCGATTTGGAAGCAAGGTGCGAAGCAGCAGCAGGCGACACCCAGATCATGCGCGTCTTTCTGGGCGACCAGGAGGCTGATGTGATCGTCCCAGAGTTTGAGGTGACCGAGGGAGCAGCCGGTCATAAACAACTGACTGCAGGGGGAAAAACTGCAAGCTACCACGCTTGCTTCGCTTACTGCAGCACATCTGAAAAAGAAAATTTTATAAAAATGCTGCAATTGGGAAAGAGTTAAGGTTTTTCGGCGAACGTTTGTGATTTTCTACGCTTTAAATGCATATAGAACATCTGGTAAGTGGCCTAATCAATGATGACACCAACTTTACTTAAGAATAAGTTTACTTTGCTTTTTAGTTTATGTAAAATTAATGCATGTATTTCAGACTTATATTAAACTTGTTTAACTCAAGAGAAGATAGCAGATAGGCACCACTTACACTGTTCAGGATGGTACACCTAAACTAAAAGAAATATATAAATCCAGGAGTTGAATTCAATCATCATTTTTTGGAAGGAAATCTTTTAAACTTAATTTCATGACGTAAAGAAACTATAAAATATGATTATTAGGCTGAATAAAAGGAAGGCTACTTAACTAATTTAATGCTCATTTTTAACACCAAAAGTTAAGAGGTACAAGGGGATTTCAGACGGGCAGCTTGGAGGAAGGGAGCGCCTTGAAAATGGCCGGGGAAAACAAACTTTACTTTTATGTACTCATTTATTCAGTAAAACATTTGAAGCAGAAATCAGTTGTAAGACAGTTATTCACAAACAACACTCTGCTGAATTTTATTATAATGTTTTAGTGGTTCATAAAACAACAACAAAAAATTGGGTTGATTGGGTCGTCCTGAAGGGAGGTTCTTGCACCCTACGACTGGCTGAAATCGTCACAGATAATACTCAAAAATGCTTGTTGTGAAAATGAGACTGATATCTTTTGTAAAGATTGAAAAATAAAAATAAAATCAACAAATTCCAACCAGATTACACCATATACTTACTATTCACAGAGTTAAAGATGCACAGTAAAAACAACAACAGAAGATTGCATTACCAGCAGACACCTGGACCAGTGTTGCCACAGAGGCATACCTTGGCATCACGTGTCACTTCATACTTTGCACAGTTGTTCTCATCTCAAATAACATTCCTGCTGTTATTTACAGTCTTGCTTGCACACTCGTGTTTAATTTCTTATAGTTTATTGCTGTTTTCTATGCACAAATAAACCCTATTCTTTTTAATTATCCAACTTAGTTTAAAAAAAGGCTTTTAAATCAGCGAAAATGCTTCTTTACTGACTATTCAGTATTATACTCCGAATGTTGTAAATGGGCTTTTCCTGTACAATCTCTTATTTTCTGTTTTTGCCTGTTTCAAAAAACTAATTTTGATTTACCTCCAACTTGTTTCCGGTGGGTTCACCTTAATGTCCCCTTTGTGGGACAATAAAGAATATTTCTACTCAATTCAATTTACAGTCTTACAAGTCAATGGTAAACAGTAAGAATGGCTGAATTACATAATTATTCCAAGGCTTTTTTTTTTTTTCACGAATCTCACCAGCACTGACTCCTTACTTAAATGTTCTACACAGTTACAGAGATGTTTATCGATTTAATAAGACAAAAGACTAATATTGAGCAGGCCTATTTTGTTTTTCCTTCCCTTGTTTCCATGTTTCTTAAAGGTTAGAAAAAGAAATATTCATGCCAGAACAGTAATTAAGTGGGAAGATGTTGCAGGTAGTGAGAGTTGGTCTGCTGTTAAGGACGGAAAACAAACAAAATAGCCATTTATGTTATTCCCAAGTTACATTTTCACACCTGTACACAAAAATACTTTGAAAGCATTTTTTTTTACCAAAACTATTTCTTCATAGTTTGGATTTTTTTTTTTACTTAAGATGAATTATGACAACTTTTTACTTAACCGTGTTTCGACTTATTTTATTACAGATCACTTTTTGGGGCTGCTGCCTTTAATTAACTTCAGTTAGGATGCACGCTGAAACCAAAATAAGTCTTGGTGACATTCTTCTGGTGTTGACTGGAAACGTCAAACCACATTTTCTTTCTTTCCAACATCAAAGAGAATATAAAAACTACATTAAATCTTCAGTGGAGACAGAGTCAAAAAAACATTAAATCAAAACTACCTTGGTATGAAATAGCAAAAAGGCAAACTGAGAAAAAAATTACATTAAATAAATAAATAAATCTACCCATTTTGGGGCCACTGCCGATAATAAAATTAATTAAACATTTATTTTTATCTGTTTTGGGCAGTACAAGCAATAAAAAAAACAAGAAATAATTTCAATGAAGTCCATGGCGTTTTCCCAGAGAACTGGGGAAGTTTAATACGACCAGCTAGTCATCCAAAATGTCCAAATAAGTTAATCACTGCACAAAGGGCTCACAATTAACATAAATCAAGATGAGGAATTAAAACAGAGCTTTAATAAGAAGAATGAAGAAGGAAATAAGAAGAAGGAAATAAAAGTAATGAAAGTAATAAAGGTCTGTATGAAGTGAAAACATCACGTTGGGACACTTCCAATGTCCATCAATCTAGAAGGAGTGACTCGGCCATTCTATCGCTATATTTACCAGCTTTTCAAAGCGCTGCAGCATCCTTTTTCTGTCATACAGCAACATTTCCATGACTACGCGTTAACATTTTTTGCAGCTATTTTAACCAATCTGCCCAGTGTCAACGCACTCTTAGTGTCATTAATTGGTGTATGACATGTTTAAAAATATTTTTTCTTTAAATAAAAACTAAGAAATTTCTGTGTGTGTCATCTTTTCATTTAGCTGCAAATAGTGATTTTATGTTGCATTACAAAATCAAGCAATCAAGCTATTAAAGTTAGTTAATGTAAATGATGTGTAAGAGGTCATTTAGACTTTAGGGGTGGTGATTGTTATATATTTTTTATCTGAGTACCCAACTTTACCCGTTTATAATAATGAACCTTGTTTACCTGCTTAATCCCTTGGAAGGGAAGTCCCAGAGGGCCACGGTGCCGTCGCAGGCGCCCGCCGCTAGGAGGCAACAGTCCGGCGCCAGCGCGCAGACTCGGAGCGGACTGCGGCTCGGGTGCTCCAGCGTCGAGAGCAGCTCACCCGTCTCCGAGCTCCACGCCAGGATGGAGCCGTCCGTGGAGCAGCTAAGCAGGTAGCGGCCGCAGGAGCTGAAGCAGCAGCGGTGAACGCCGTAACCGTGACCCGTCAGAGGGGAGAAGGGAAGCTCCGTGAAGTCCGCTGTGTTGTAAAGCCGAAGGGTTTTATCCACCGAGCCAGTCACCAGGGCGGACGCGGAGAAAGCACAGCAGCTCACCTCGTCTGTATGATCCCGAACTGTGTGGAGGAGAGAAATCATGTCGCCAGGGGTCGTGTCAGCTCGGCTAATGCCGAATATCGCTCTCAGAGTGGCGCTAAACGATCTAAATGGACAAACAGGAAGTAGCGCTGCTGCTGTTTCTTCTTCTTTGTTGTTGTTTTTCTGGGGATTAGCAAACGATGAGGCGGAGCTTTACCGCCATCTAGTGGTTGGTAGTGTGGACGAGAATGTCGCTCACACCAAACAATAATAAAAAAACCTTCATCCTTTCATTTGAACCTTTATTTCATTTTAGGACATCCTTGGTATTTAATTTATAGAAAAATGTTAATTTTGAGGGGAAAAAAACGAGAAAAACAAAGGTTTCTCTTCCTGATACTGGTGTTTTACTTCTTATTTAATCTCCGTTGTCACAGGGATGTTTTCCGTTTTAAATCTGATTTGGTATATTTTCTCCTCCTGGTCATCCTAGTGCTCATAATTTCTCCTGGAATCAAACCATAACGCTAACCTTTCCTCCTCCATCTCTATTTTCTTAAATCTTGTTAGAATTTGCTTATTTTAAGATTGCATCATTCTCTTTATTTCAGCATTGCTTATACTGATATTCTAACATTTAACATGACCTTATTTCATAATGTTCTGATATCCATACTAAATTGCTTGTCTATCTCTGTATTCCAAAAACCTAAACTAAAATATCTTTGCTGCTTTCTGAATGACCATTTTTCAAGCTTGCAATGACAAACTAAAGTCCAAGTAGATAACTGTCCACAATCATTTTTATTTTCCTCCACCCACTAAACAGCTAATGATCCCATTTGAACTCCCTCTGTTATTGACTTTTTCCTTCATGCAAAATTAAATTCATCCGTGTTCTATGCAATGATTTTCTGAAAATTGAGAGATTTTCTGCAAGTGTGCCAAATATGGATCCATGTTTATCATGAAGTTTCTGTGGTTCATCCTGCAGTGAACCAATAAAATGTGATTATCATACCTGTTGTGACGCTGAGATAAATTGTTGACCTATGTAAGACCAAATCCAAATCTTATATAAGGATTTTAACCCTTTACCTCTAATTTGCTTTATACAGTCCAATACAGTATTAGTGTGCAAACTATAAATAACAGACTTGGAGCATAATTAACAATTAAAAATTTTCAAGACTAAATACAGTTCTGTCTTCCCACCACATACAATGTCTGACGACACAGGATTCAGAACAAAGTGTATTTTATTAAAGTAGCAGAAACAATGTATTCCACAGGTCTGTCTTGTTAACTTTATTACACAGAACTGCAGTGTTACTAAAGGAATGCTTAAGTTTGTGCTTTTAATGTAAAGAATATAGTTATTGCTGTGTCAACGGTGATGACTTGTTTTTAAGTAAGTCAGTCCATCGTTTGTGAAAAAATCTTCTCATCCTGTGTCCAGCCCGTCCAACGTCAGAGTTGTCCTCATTAAATCTTTGACAGTTATCAAAAACCTGGTGCACATCAGCAATGAAGGTCTCCTGATTCAAGTATCTAATCACAAGGAAATAGTTTTATTTACACACAATATTGTTATGTATACAAAATGAGAACATTTTGAAAAGTTCAAAGTACTTTTTAATATTTGTGACAGATTATAACAATAAATGTGAAGTGATTTAACAAATGTATTCAGATGGTTTTATATCAATAATGCTAAATAGTAAATACTTAACAGTTGAGTCTAAGTCTAAACACAACTATTCTTTTCAGGCCTCAGAAGTTTGTAAGAGAACATCAGTGAACAACGAACATCGTGAAGATAACAGAAACAAACCAGGAGAGGGGAGATGTTTTAAAGCAGGGTCAGATTAGAAAATAATATCTCAAGCTTTCAACATCTCACACTCTGAAACTACTATAACATGGCAATGGGAAAGACAGCGGGATGAAGATTCACCTACCAGTGGGCAACAACCCTAAATATACAATCACAATGCAGGTGTATAGATCAAAGTACAGACCTAAATCCAAACCAGTATCTGGGCCAAGAATTAAGATTCATGTTTTTACAAAATCATTCTCCAGTCTTTAGAGCACAGAGCATGTATAACTGGATTAAACTGCGTAGATTGCATCAATTAATCGAGCAGTTGACTTCTAGGGGCAATTGGTTGGATTGCATCTTATTTAGGAGTATAAGGGGGGCTGAATACTTATAAGAAGTGTCCTGTTCAGGTTTTATTTGTAAAACAAATGAGCAGTGTAGCAAAGCAACAATGAAACTTACAAGTTGTTGGTGAGATTTTCATTAATAGTGGAGAAGTCCATAGGCTTCTTGATGACTTTCTTGTATCCAGGGACAGATTTTTGCTTAACCGGACTCAGGAAGGGCCATGCATCCTGATGGGCCTCCAGCTCATCCAGCAGCACTCTAAAGTAGAAAAAAAATACCTTTGATCACACTGGGTTGGTTTGTGAAGGAAATCAGTTTATAACAAGTGTCACAATTTTGAACAAAATCTGATGGTTTTAGACACAAAAAAGACAAGTGTGTACATACCGACACACAGTCAGCTCACTGCGCCTCTCCTTGGGGGTTTTGGTCTTTTTTGCACAGGAGACAGCGCTGTCAAACGTGGCCTGGGAGCTGTCGTCTCTTTTCCTTTTTTTGGAGTCCTTGCAACTTCCTTGTGGAGCGTTATTGCTGCTGGCAAGCCCTTCACCGACTACCTCTCCCGTCACAGATGGCTTACCATTTTGTTTTAACTCACTGCCTTTCAGCGTTCCTCCAGCTGTTTGGCTTTGGTGCTTCCCACTGGGAGGGATTTGATCACCTTCCTGCAAAACGGGAGACATAGATTTTAGAGGATCTAAAAACGTACCATCTGTCCATCGAAAATGAAGAATAAATGGGAAAAAGCTACGATTCATTCACTCAAGAAGGACAGAACCAGGGTTCAGAAGGTACCATGATGATTTCTGGATTATAGCAGTAAGTGTTGTAGTGTTTTTTACAGCCATCACACAGTAAAAGCAGTTCCTCATCATCTCCCTTCTGACAAAGATGGCAGTGCTGGTACACAAAAATGAGACAAATGTACATCATCATTGTAGTTACAAATTCAGACAGCATATATACAACGTTTAAAATGATGATATATTTTAATAATGTTTAGTTGTCAATGTATTAATATATTGGATAGTACTACATTAACCAACAAAAATGTAGTTTAGCTTGTGCAGAAACAAAAACACTTGATTTACATTATAAACCTTTATTAGAGTCTAACTACTGGAATGAAAGCAGTTTTTAACATATAACCATTGTAGGTATATGCAGAAAGAGATATCAGATAAAACCAACCGCTTGCATGGTGTTTTGTTTCCAAACAAAAGATTTCTGCAGAGTCTGAAGGCAAAGAGACAGCTGAGCTGAACTCCGGACTTGACTGAGAGCTTTCTGCCACCGTCTCATCCCAGCAGCCTCTTCTTTATTACTGTAAGGAAACAACATGACTCGTTAGAAATTTTACTTTGAAGCAAAAATAAGCAGTGCTCAGTAGTTTTTAGTTGCAAAGTATCACCTGTGGTCTCCATTTACCTCGAATGCAAACAATTATCACATTCTGCAGTCGGATCTGAGGGATGTACTTCGAGACCTACCTTAGATGAATGTTCCTCTCTAGCTCTGCAAGCCTGGTGACCGCTATATCGAGAGGGTTGTTGGAACATTGCTCACTTGGCCTCCATTCCTAAAGTAGATACATCTGTGCATTATGACCATTATAGACTTTTTTATTTTAGTTTGGAGCAGATAGATTACCCATACCTGAACGTGTAGGTTGGCAGAGATTAAATTTTTCTCCAGAGCTTCTACCTGCAGCAGCAGACAGGTGTCGACCTCCACGGCTCGCTGCGCAACACACCAACCTTCATAGACTTCCCTGCTTAACTTCTCTATTTCTGGGTCTTTTGACTTGAATTCTAAGACCACAGAAATAATCAAATGTTTTAGGACACAGGTTAACTTTCTTTGATATCCATTAAAAAATGTTAGATTACAACGACCACTTATATACCCATAAGTACATAATGCAAATCATACAGTAGAAACTGGTTTTATTATAATAATAAATAATACATTTTCTACAAATAAAAAAAAAGACTTCTAGAAATAAAAAATATACATATTCATTTTTATCAAAAATATTTTGCAGTGCATTCAAATTGTATTGTAAGTAGCTTTGTACATAAATATTCAAGTCTCAAGGCAGAGTTTCAACTGGATTTAATTTATTTCACCAAATAATGGTGTAACAAAAATTCTTCCTACTTCATATTTTACCTGAAATTGAAATTACCATTTGTTTTGTTGGCACAGATCTGGGTCATGTGCTCCATATGTTTTTGTATCTGTTTCTGCAACACCCTTTCTCTGACACCCCGGCTGTGCAGAGCCTTAACCAGACTGCGCAGGATCTCCAGGTCTGAAATTGTCCACCAGCCTCGTAGCATCTCTGCCGAAACACGCATCATTGCATATTTAATGACTCTTCCAAGTTGTTTTGGTTCTGATAATCACTGCAGGTGATGGCATTCAAGTCTAGAATACCCAATTTCTTACATTACAGAGACGTTTCACTCTTACCTTCAGGAACTGGCTGAGGACAAGTGAAGTCCTGAGTCTTGGCTATATATAGAGCAGGGAATGATGCAGAATCCGGCTCTTTATTCAGACACTCAGTGTTCCCACTTTTGTCGACAGAGTTGCAACCTGCCAGACGGAGTTCCTCGTCTCTATTACCCCCTGCTTCCTAGGAGTTTAGATCCAGCAAAGAGGTTATAGAGGTGTCAGAGAAGGACAGGTGGAAGATTGTTGCTGAGCTGAACATCTCACACATTGTCACACTGCTCTGATGCTAACAGGATGGTATTCACAGCTTTATTGGTTTGTTCCACTTCACATTAAATGCAGCAAAAGCAAACTTTACTTGGGAACATGCACTACGAGTTCTGATTAAATCTAAACAAAACAAAAATAAATGTTTAATAAAGCATTAAAATGATGACTCGCCTGAGAGACAGCTGATTGTGAGGTATTACTCCTAGCTTGGATGTTTTCCATCGGGGTATTTGGGAAGAGAAATGAAGAGGATTTGGTCCTAACACGGTGCGTGGAGGAGGGAGGGGGTGGACAAATGCTATTAGAGACGACAGAGGTGCCATCACATGGAGACCGGGGCAGGAGGCTAAACCACTCACTGCTTCTCTCCGTCAGCACTTTGGATAGGTGGTCGTAAGAATGGATGGATAGAGGGCTGCAGGTCATGTAGTTATTGTTGATTTGGGCAGCGCTGAGTACACTTAAAAAAGAGGTTTTATCTTTATTTGGGTTACAACAAGCTTGAGCAGTCTTTTGAGGGTTGACGTTTGAATTTTGATCGTGCTCGTCATTCTGCTGGCACTCTGTTCTGGTTTTAGCTTTTTCTGTCCTCTGTTCTGAGAGGGCGTTTGGCTTCTCCTCATTTACTTTGACAAAAGCCTCCTCTCTGCCCCCCTCTTTCTGCACCTCTTTACAGTCTATAGAAGAAGAAAAAAATTGACCAGCTAAGTATCATGGAACACAAAAACAAAGAATCTATTCATCAATTTTGATTTGTAAGTTTACCATTCTCTGCACCTTCAACAAAGATGCATCCGCACTGTGGGAGGAACCAGTAACGTCTTCTGTATCTGTCCTCCCCGACCATCATCGAGCGCAATGAGTGAGATGCTTTAAGCAGCTTCTGACTAATTTCACTGTGCAGCTTAAATGATTAGAAAAAGACAAACTCATATAAACTCCATAAATAAACACAGAGCAATGAATTTCATGTGTTCTGGTAATTTGGATAAATATGAATTATACAAAGTTAATAAAAACCCAAAATAATATTTATATGGCCAAGAAGAGCTTGACAGACAACAATATAAAAAACTGAAGTCACTATTAATTACATACCTCTAAATGCAGCAATAATAAGGACCTTAATTTACCTTGTATGTTTTCTTTGTCTCTAGCTCATTTAGATCTTCTGAATGTGTAGAGGGTTCCTAGAAGAAAAAAATATATAAGTGAACTAGTGAATGGGGTGATTGTTAACGCTTGAAACACAGATTTTTTAACATAGTTTCTGAACCTCCCCCAGACACAACTCCTCTTCATCATAATCCTTTCCTTGGTCTTCACCACCTTCCTCCTGGTCCTTCTCTTCCTCGATGCCCCTGTTTTTCGTCTTACATTTATTCCGAACAGTGACACTGTCAAAGGAATGGTTCTCTTCTCCTACGTCTTTGTAGCTTTCCTGTGTTTTAGTTACATGGATGCTCCGTAATCTACACAAACAAAACGTTTGTTAAAATTTGACTTTATTACTCAATTCAACCATGTTTATATAGTGCGCAAAATAAAGCTCAAATTGCTAATTAACTTACTTGCGCAGCTTTCCTTCTAAAACCCACTTATCCTTCCTCAAGTTGGAAATGTGATCTATGTTTTTGTCGATCTCGCTGAAAAACATCAGCCAAAACTATCAGCAACTTTTTTTTTCTTGTGCTCTTTTTAACAAACTTTTGTTGACTGAATGAGAAAGTACAGTGGACTGATCCCCCCCAGAGGTTTGATTAATAAATAAAGGGGAAAACAGCCTCCAGCAGTGAATCCTTGGTCTGAACTATCTGCACTGGGTTTGAAAGACCTGCTCCTTTAAAGCACATCCTCTATAACCTTTTTCATAAGATCCCAAATAAAGATAACCAAAAATACAAAAGGATTTGACACATTTCAAAACTTCGAAGAGTTTTAAACCAAGGCGCATAGTCTGATGCAACCTGATGAAAGTTCCTGTCAGGCTGGAATTTGAGATTTTTATGCATATTGTTGCAATAAAGCTTGAAGTTTTACAAATAAATTCAGCATTCTTTTTACTCTGTGTGTGACAGACATAAACCTAAAGCTTGTTATCATGAATATATATATATTCTTGCTTTTAGAATGTAGACTCCATGTTTTTAGAGTCTTAATAGAGACAGCACTCTTGCATTGTTTCGTTTTTTTACTGTAAAAATGTAGACAGCCAATTTACATTGAGCCTAATTGATTTGGAGCTTGAATAAATCAAAAAACATGATGCCCCCCACCCCCAAATCCTCATACCTATAAAGGTCATTTTTTGTATGTGTGTGGACAATACATGTGATAAAGAAAATTTTCTGATACTCCTGATCAAATATATACGAACATCTTAAAAGTGCAGAGTGAGTCAGACTATCTGTATGTCAATACCACACTGGGAAATGGTCATAAAACAAATAGTACAGATTAAAGTGAAGACATGTTATTTCGGCTGAATGTAGATCACTGTCCCACTCATAAATTTTGTTGCCATCTGTAGTAACAACATTTACATGCAAAGAAACATACAAGTTAGCAAAATCTGGATTTGAAGCAGCAATTCCAACAGACTCTTTCGAAATCAGATGAAATATTTTAGAGGATTATCTGCTAAACAAACAAACAAAATAATTAAAAATCAGAAGAAATGTTTACCTGATCACAGCCTTACTGCAGCAGAGCTCATTAACCAAGAATGCCAGCACAGCAGCCTTCTCTGACGGACGATGAGCCTGGAACGCCTTGGTTTGGAGACTGTGGGCCAGAACGGCAATCTCTGCCTGTTTAGCGTGGGCCTCCATGTAGATTTGCAGGATTTCAGACACATTGTCTCTGTTGATCTCCACATCAGTCAAATTGTCTCCCAACAGGGTTTTGCACTTAACACAAACATTTATATCTATATATATTTACTGTGAAGTACTCAAAAAGCCAGGAAATCACATTTTTATTCAGGGACAGCAGTGCTAACTTAAGGAGAAAACAAAAAATACACATTTTTTGTAATGTTTCTGCATGTAAGAACTCAAAGTAAATTACATCCTTATCAAATTAAAAGTACATATGCTGATAATTTGAAACAGAATATGTTTGCAGAAAGCACTTTTCAGTTGCTTTTGTCTTAAGCCAAACATTAATAATGAGCAAACATAATTACAAGAACATCAGTATGTTTTATTACCTTGTGTTGAAATGAAATATATATGCATATTTGACGTTCATACTACGGGAGGCATTTTGCAGCTAAATACTTGCAGAAGAGATACGGATGGAAAGACAGGCCCTCACCTTACGCCCTGCTGGTACACCCGGATCACACACAGCTGCAGACACAAAGCTCACCAGTAGGTCCTGCACCTTCTGCAAGCCATTCCCAATGTTGAGCAGCCCATTTTGCAGGTCGATTATAGTGACCTTTGAATTTAATCCCAGTTTTAGGACTGTTCCAAAATTATGAATGAACTGCAAAACCATCAGGCAGTCCGAGAATGTTTTTCCTGGTAAGATTATTCCAGGTACAAAGGATAACTCTGGAAGTGGCTGGAGAAAAAAAAGCACAATTATATATTAACCTAATTATTTTTAACATTTGAAATTGTGGATGAAATTTTATTACATACATAATATGTTATTAGATATTTTGTTTAAGATTTTATAAAGCGTAGCCACTAGATGGCACTATTGTTATCTTCACCTTGTTCCTTATAAATCTTTAGTTTTGTGACAGAGCTGATTTAATATCACAAGAGCTACTCCAATCTTTAAGCATCCAAAAATATAACAATGATTATAGCATTTATATACATTTTTTTTGTGTGTTTTTGTAACAGCTCATTATTGAGTATACCTGATGATCAGCTAAACACATGTCTTCCTTTGGCTTCATCAGCTCCTTTGCTTTTGTCATATTCAGTCTTCTAAGTTCAAGTTGTTTCTTCCTGTTTAATTGTTTCTCCTCTTTCTTTTCCTTTTTCAGACGTTCTTTTTCCTATAATAAATATAAGCTGTATTATTATACACGAAAGGAAAAAAAACACCATAGTATTTACCATTCATTTTTTCTTCAACATTTTGTCACATCAGAAAAATACAAAGCTTTTTATGTGCATAGAAAAATCGGCGAATGAGGGTAATATGTCAAGAAAATTAAAGTTCTCTTATTAATTAGTTTTATTTTTTTAAAACATCCTGAAAGTGCATCATGTATTTATATTTATAATGAGTAACATGGAGTGCCAAAGTCCCTTTTTATCCTTAAACAAATCTCAGTATAATTGCAGCTATAAGCAGAATATTGAATACTAACGATATTCAAGATTCAACATTGATTTATTGTCACATGAGGTTACATGAGCACGATCGAAATTACAGTTCCAGTACACCTATCCAGACAAACATCACAGTGCATACATGGAGAGACAGGTTACTGAGGCCATGCACTATCCAAAGACACTGCCTCATCTTGAGGTGCATCCATCGTAAGCGCTGCCTTTACAAGGGTAGGAATATGCCACATTAGGGAGAGGTGAGAGGAAAAAAAGACATTTCACACTTTATCCTTGACAAGAAAAACTCTCTGCACAAAAAAAAGCACCCAAAAACCTCAGAGACAAAGCGGGAGAAACATCCAGCAGGGTGTGTGTTGAAGGCAATGTAGAATGGGTATGTGTGTGTGTGTGTAAGTCTTTGAACTGTCATGCGGTGTCCCTGAGGATGTTATCAATCGGTCCATTCTGAACAGTTCCACAGATGTCATAGGGATGGGAAGAGCGTGGTCAGAGCATTTTGTTTACATAACTTCCAGGAGCAGTTGAGGATAGCGGACCGTGAAGGTCGCCCAAAGGGAGACAAATCACAAAAACAATGGTTTGTTTGGGTCAGGAAGACTCTTGGTTTTCCGTTTGCCTTAAGTCTCTAGCTGGATCTAATCAATGGCAAAATCTAAATAGCCTAATTCCTAATCCATTCTGCCAATCTGAGAAAACAATTTACGCAAAGGTTTATCTCACTCCACATTTGAGTCCAGAGCAAGGAACCAAGCCCGCCAGTTTGCGGTTCTGCTCACCAAACTTCTCAGTCTGAGTATTGATCTCTGTGCAATATCTGAATATTAAGCATATCATGGACCTCTGTTTAATCTTTCATCTGAAAATGGAAAGAAAATGAACCAGATGCTAATCTACAAAGAAATGGCTGCCCACTGAAACTAGGGTGAGTAATAGTGGGGGAGATGGAGAGCCAAAGGGAAATAGCTTGATTCAACAATTAGTAATGGAGTTGACAAAGAAGAAAAGCAGGAAAAAGGCCAGTATTTATAATAACACCTCTACTGAGTCAACACAAATTGACAGCAGGAAATAAAGATATCGATGCACAATTTGATGAGAATGTAGACAAAGCTGCCAAGTAAACAAGAGGTTACGAGAGGTTAATAAGCAGTTTCTCACCTCTGCCTTCTTCCGGGCCTCCACAGCTTTCATGAGTACCGTGTGCTGCCTGCGCCTTTCCCTCTCCTACCGTTTGAACATAAAAGTGTTTTTTATCTTATTTTGCAACAATTGAATCTTCTGTAATAAACTGTAGAAGTGTTAATAACAACACCACCAACACCAACTTGTTAAATAATTTTAAACAATAAGAAATATGGGAAAAAAAATTTCAAACGTAAAAGAGGAAACAGTCCAATAGAATGTTACATTTAATAACTCTGAGACATGAACATCGTCCAGAAAACATTTTTAGTCATATTACAAATATAATGGGTGTGTTTTCACTGAGTGACCAACAACAGAAGTGTGCAGTGGATTGTTCTCGGAAAGCCATGCAAAGAAATGCAATGCGTGCTTCACTTTAACAGATATGACACCAGTTATTCATGTAGCACATGCCTGATAGCTTGTCCTAAATACACAAATCAAAAACATGCCCATACCATATCTAGTCTATACCGCTCCTGCTCCTGAAGAAACGATGTGGCAAAGAATTAAAAAGCAGAAAATCCCACGTAAAACCAAAGCCAGAAAATTCAAGAACAGAACAGAAGAAGATTGATATCTGTTGGTTTTGCAACCCAGCTTCTTTCACTTTAAGCTTTTATTTATACAGTGTAACATTACTGCCTTTTTCGCATATTAAAAATTCTACCTGCTGCTTGTGGATGACAGATTGAAGTTTACAGATCTCCCTCTCCTTCAAAAAAAAATGATTTGACCAGAAACCCAAACGGTAGCACATAAATTACGGTGATAAAATAGCATGCAGAAAAGGTAACCTTGTTTATTACTGTCAAACCTCCAACCCCATAAATGTTTTATTATTTAACCAATTTAAAAACTGCAAATGAAAACAACTTCAATCATAAATCTATTCACCAGTAAATGTGGTTATTCCGCCTACTTGTAATATTCAATCAATGCAATGTACATTGAGACGAAAAGAAATAACAACCATACATCACTTAAAGGTTATCTCACTTTGTTTCGTTTCTCTGCTTCCAACCTTTTCACATTGGCTGCAGCTTCTTTTTTCTTTCTCTTTGCCTGTGTGCAAAAAAAAAAGACTACAGGTGAGATCTCAATATTGGTGTAAGGCCACTTTAATACCACATATTCTAGAAGTTTATTAATATTTATTAATAAATTAATATTTATTAATAAACCCCATAAACCGCTTTTTGTTTTATTCTCCTCATGATAAAAAAAACACCTGGGGGCTCTCCTTGTGTCAAATACATATTAAAGTGCAACTTATAAATCCCGTAATGTCCTTAGTTCTTGGCAAACTAGTTTACATGGACAATTTGGAGGTGTGGGCTTCTTCTCTGAAAGTGCGGTTCCATTAAGCGTGCAGTTCCTACCAAATTGTACATGTGCCACCACATAAGATGACTGTAATAAAGTTGTATCGTACTTCCTCCTTGGAAGTTCTGTATGTGCTGAAAACTGTGAAATCTGGTGCTTGGACACTTAAAGGAGTGCTTCCTGGAACCTCATTACACACTGGGAACTGAAATCCAGAATAAAACGTTTCATGTTCTGGGTGACAGTGAATATCAACAAAGGAGAATTAGTAAGAAGCCTGATTGATACACTCACGTCAAACAATACATTTTTCACTTCCATTAATTATTAAGTACAAACAGGTAGTGGTAATAATGATAATAAAAAAAACACAGGATTTAGTAAGGGCTAATTAAGTAGGTTTTTAATCAGTCATTGCAGCTCAAATAAAATTCTGATAAGAGCCTCTTACTGATCATGTCAGCTGAAATTTGATTTAGCAAGGCTGAAATACTTCACATCTTTTATTAGTGAAGGCATGTTAAATTAGCATATTCAAATTTGTCTTGTAAACTGTGCTGCACTCTTAATTAATGATACCGCACTTTTCATTAAGCGCAAAAAAAGTGTATGCGTTTTTTTAAATAATTTTATTTCAGGAACTATAGCACAAAACAACCGTTAGGACAAACCTCAAGAACTTGCAGTGCACGGAGTTGTTTCTCCACACGGATGTTCTGAATGCGCTTGATCTTCTCCTGCAGAAAGGATGAGGGGAAGATCAAATGAATAAATTGTTAAGTCCAGCAAGGTAGAAAGTGATGAAGAGGAGCACAATTGAAAAGTATGGCAGTTGCAGCATTTTAAACAAATAGAGAACATTCTATTGGAGAGGAGGTGAAGTTAATCAGGCATATTCACAAACTTGAATCACTAGAGAACGCCATACTTGTTGCTTGTGAATCTTCATCTCCTCTCTTTTTTTCCGCCTCTCTTCTGCAGCCATTATTGCTGAAAAGTACAAAGGAATACAATCAAGCACAGCTGTTTACATGGTTTAGAATAGAGTCTGATTAAACAGCAGCGCAGCGGTTTACCTTGCTGCTTTTTTGCCTCCTTGGTGGCTTGTGCTATAACTTGTTTCTCTAGTTTTCTCATCATCTTTATCTGAGCTGCCTGCAAAGCTATTTCTGTAATGTCACAAAATATTAAGATATAAAAACAAAAGTATTGAGATTAAAATGTCACAGAAAAGTAAAACAACCCAATGCTTTCCTTATTTTTAAAAATGACTTATAGATAACACAAGAACATTTTTTTATGTTTTTTTGAACTTTAACTATATTATTTTTTTGTAAAGTGCTCAAAATGTTAGATTTTATGTAAGAGAACCAGAAAAAATACTAATAGCACTCAAAACACTTACAGTGCAGGCTTTAAGCTATGATTGATTTTCTTAAAAGCGTAAATTTCAAAAATGAGCCTTATAAAAGATGTACACCATTATAACTGGGATTCAGATGGACTGAAAATGTTTAACAAATATGTTTTAAGATTAAGGATTAAAAAAAGACTTAAATAAACATAAACAACACAAAATACTCGTAGAGTAATTTAAGCTAAGCATTGTAGTAACCCAGTGATTTTCAAATCTGATATGGGGTTTTCTAAGGCTGATCTAAAATGGTTTAAACATAAACAGGATAACTTACAGTAAATGTAGAAAAAAGTATAGTTCATAACTAAAAAAAGATATTTTTCATTCTGTACCTTTGATTAAAATGTCTTTACTCTTGGATAACATCAATAACAAGACAACGACCGCAATAAAACATTTTGTTAAAACTGGTTTAAAAAGATATAAATGGGTGAAACATCACGACAGAAAGCAAAAAGTGGCGCAAAGGCTTCGTTCCCCACACTTCTAAAGACAATTCAGGTCAGCTTTCACCCAAAATAAAGAGTTCTGTAAATTTTTACTTTTCATCACAGAAGATGAAAAAAATTATTTGAGAAAAGATTCAACGTTTTGGGGGTTTTTGTTTTTGTATACTATACAATTATACTATAGTTTAAGGATTTCCTTTAAAATTTGGGCTTACATACGTTTTGAAGTCCTCAGCTGTATCTCGAAGAGCAAGCCTGTAACCAGATGCTACAAATATCTGGTCAGATTTTCGACCCATGTGAAGAGCTGGTCTTGCTTTCTCATAACAATGTATTTGCACTAATCTCCAAAGTGATGTGCAGTCATGTTTCAGTTAAACAATGAACAGCCAATATATAAGTTACTCCTGAGTAACACCAGCATAAGTGGAGCATTCGCTTATTTTTGACAGCTTTTGCATGTAGAGTTTCGGTGATCAAAACTAACCTTGAGCTTCCAGTTTACGTTTTAACTTCGCATCACTTATATCTTGAAGAGGAGGTTCACTGTAATTGACAGGAGGATGATATTTGGCTCCAGGAACACGAGCTACAGGTTGGAGATTTGATTTGGTTTTCCGGCAGCGCCGCCCATCCATTGCTATGATATAAGAAGCAATGTCCTCCTCAGCTATCAGGAACCACTGTAAACCCTGAGGAAGATAAAAATCGTAAGAGATGGAAAACAAAAATGGGTTAAAACAAGCATTTTTGAGACTGTAAGCATGCATTGAAAACTGTATGTCCTGTTTTAATGATTTGAAAAACATCAACCCAGTGGAATAATCAATGTAGACCAAGAAGGGTTTATAAAAAACTATCTTGTGTGCATTAGTTTTTTATTGTTAATTTCACATTTATAAAACAACATTAAACTGACAAAGACCTAAACTTAATCCTACTAAAAATGTTTTAAAGATGTTTTTGTTCTAAAATATGTAACAAGCCCTATTTAAGCCAATTGTTCTCATACATATGGTCAAGATAGTTTCAATTTTTTAATTTATTTATTTTTTGTACAGAATGTGTTTAAAACGTTCTTTTTTGTAAACAGAAATTACTTTTCATATGTTTCCACATTTTAAGAAATTTCCTTCTTCTCAATCAAAAAAGAAATTGTGGTTGAAACCGAGTAAAAAAAAAAATAGATAAAATACCAGTGGCATAAATAATTCTGACATTCACTGTATTTACATTTTGGAAAACAAATACAGCTTGGGGGCAAAGAAAACGTTTACCTCTGATCCTTCTCTGCCTTCATAGAAGTTACCAACTTTAATTTTTGTGCTAAAGCTGAAGTTGTCACGTGAAATTTCCGTAGTTCCATGCCGAACCAAATACTGTGAAAGACAGTTTAACGCAAAACAAATATTAATTTAACAATAAATGATTAATTAAAAGCTGCATCAAGCTCATTTTTACATATTGTTTATTTACCTTCACTACGTCAGGATACTGACGCAGCTTTTTCCCACATGGAGCAAAGTAAACCACACTCCCTTGCAGGCGGCCTGCAACAGTCCTCATCCGGGTCTCTCTCTGCCATCTACACAGACACATCAAGTAAAAACAATTAACAAAAAAGATAATCTACAAATATTTTGACATGGTTGTTTTTCAATCTCCTTTTCAGATATATTAGACTGAAAGAAACCCATTTTTATCATTTTAATATTTCAAAATGGGCACACATTTTTAATGAGTGGACATGCATGAAAGGATGCTCTTTATACGATAAGTGTAAGCAAATACTAATTGAACTTCAAAACTGGCTTCAACATCAGCAATCCACCAAAGGACCACAAGCACAAAAGGGACTTAGACAAAAGCTTGGCTAAAATATCTCACCCAAAACTAAGAGGTAATTGCAGAACTCTCTCATCTGTGACTCTCCTCCTCTCCTTCAAACCTGACAAACAGAAGGGAAAATTAGTGCCGTTCTCCTTGTGAAAAGTGGAAGAATCCTATTACTTTACAATAATTCTTATAACCGTTACAGAAAACTGTTTCTTTCCATCTATATTAAATATGTATATTAAATTATATATATTATTAATATATACATATTAAATGCATACTTTTTAATATCTTTAAATCCATCATAACGGTGAATTTAACAATTAAGTCATGGATAGGTTTTAGTCAAATTGTTAGCTTTATTAATTTATAAACATACAATATTACTACTATCACCACCATCAACAACAACAATCTAAGTTAATGCAGGATTCTATTCATCAAATATCTTAAACAAAGGCTTTTTTATGCTGTCTCAGAGGGCAACCTTATTTTTAAATGGATCAAAGAGAAAATGTATACATTTTATAGAAAAAAATAAATAAAAGATTTATCAAATCTCAAAAACTTTAAGAGGGAAGTTTACCTAAAATAAATATTTTATTAAATTAATTAATCATATGCGCTTTAAAAAGTATTTTATAAAGAAGTATTAGTATAAAAGACTTTAATTTTAAAAGATCAGAAATAGTTTTAGATTAATACAGCTATGTCATTTAATAAAGGGAGCATTTCTTTTGATTACTCAAACTACTTACACAGAGTATCACCAACAGCTGAAATGTTTTTTGCAGAAAGCTCATTTTATTCAGCCTTTATTTAAGAATAAACTGGGCATTTTGGGTTTTTAGATAGTACATTAAATACAAATTTATTAAGTTTGGAAAAAGAATAGCTTTGAAAGGATCTTATATTGGTGATTAGACACTATTAAAAATGCACAGGTTTCAAGGATTTATTGCATCTGTAAGAGTGGAGGTTTCAATCCAATCCAATCCACTTTATTTATATAGCACATTTAAAACAGGAACATGTCCACCAAAGTGCTGCACATATTATATACATGATAAAAATAACTAAATAAGACATAAAATAAAGTAATCATATAAGAGAACAATAAAATAATACAATAAATAAAATAAGAAAAAATCAAATAAGACAGTCAGCTAAAACAATATAGTAAAAGACACATAGGACCATACAACTCATGCAGTGTTAAAAGCCAAAGAATAAAAGTGTTCCTTCAGACGAGACTTAAAACACTCCACAGTGGGGGCAGTTCGAACACGGAGGGGCAGAGCATTCCAGAGTCTGGGGCCAACAACAGAGAATGCCCTGTCCACCCTACTTTTAAGTCTAGTCTTAGGGACTGTGAGCTGGGACTTGCCCACAGACCTCAGTGCGCGTGACGGAGTATAAATATGGAGGCAATCTGAAATGTAGTTTGGAGCCAGTCCATTTAAAGCTTTAAAAAACAAACAATAATATTTTAAAATCTATTGTAAAACGTACAGGCAACTAGAGCAGTGAAGCTAAAATAGGGGAGAAGTGTTTGTGCTTCTTGGCCCCTGTTAAAAGTTGTGCGGCAGAGTTCTGGATTAACTGCAGACGGGAAAGAGCCTTGTTACAAACACCAGAGTATAGGGCATTGCAGTAGTCCAGACAAGAAGAGATAAAAGTGTGCATAAGTTGTTCAAGAAGATTAAAAGATAAGAAAGGTTTGACTTTTGATAAAAGTCGAAGGTGATAAAAACTTGATTTTTAAACCGCATTAACCTGTTTATCCAGTTTAAAATCACTGTCCAAGGTGACGCCAAGGCTGGCGACTTTGGGATGCATGTAGGTTTGAAGGGGTCCCAAGTCATACCAAAAACCATGATTTCAGTTTTCGTTCAGTTAAAAAAAAATTTGGGCCAACCAAGCCTTGACGTCATTTAGACAGCTAAGTAGGGATCTCAGGAGGCAATGGGTATTTTTTGTGAATGGCATGTAAATTTGGCAATCATCTGCATAAAAGTGATAAGACATGCCATGTTTTCTAAAAATCTCTCTGAGTGGGAGCAGGTACTAAAAAACAACTGGCCCTAGGATTGAACCCTGGGGAACTCCACAATGGAGAGGAGCACAAGATGAGGTGGAGTCTCAGAGCCTGACAGAGAAGGACCTGTCACTCAGGTACGACCTAAACCATTTAAGGACTGTCCCCCTAACACCCACACAGTTTTCCAGACGTGATAAAAGAATAGCATGGTCCACTGTGTCAAAAGCAGCTGTGAGATCTAAGAGCACTAAAATGGCAGAGCTACCAGAGTCAGTCATAACTGTAAAAGCAGGCCATTAAAAACCTTAAGAAGTGCAGACTCAGTGCTATGGAAGGCTTTATAGATGTAGTTGGGCAAGGAAACATTTCTCTAAAATCTTGGAAACCAGTGGTAATTTAGAAATTGGACGATAATTCGCTAGAACCAAGAGGCTAAGACCGTTTTTTATTAGAGGTTCAACTACAGTATTTAAAAAAAATATGGGAACAGCGTCTATGACCAGATTTTATCAATTATATCCCTGACCAAGGAGCCAATAGTGCCCCATACCTCTATAAAAAACCAAGGTGGTAAGGGGTTAGTGAAACAAGATGAGGGTTTAATTCTGCTAAATATGCGTATGCGGTCAGATAGTGGCATAGGTTCAAATTGATAAAAAACATCCGAGCACTCAGGATTCCTCTGAACCTCCGAAACACACACTGATGAGAGCGATATTTCGGCTCTAATAGCAGTAACCTTGTCATTAAAATAAGAAAGGAATTTTTCACAAATGTCATTGGTCATTTTCAGTAAAGTGGGAGGATCGGATTAAAAACAGAATTAATAGTTTTAAAAAGAACATGAGGCTTGCTAACATTATTCATGATTAAATCAGAGAAATATTTTGTTTTCTCAGCTTTATTATATGCTGATAATACCTCCAGCTCTGTTTAAGAATCTGGTAGGAAATCTCCAGATGGTCCTTTTTCCACCTACGCTCCGCCCTCCGACACTCACTCCGGCCCGCGCGCGTGACGTCATTGAGCCAAGGCTCGTGTCTTGGCTCGTGGCGCGTGATTTTAAGGGGAGCAACACTGTCCAAAACATCCGTACAGGTGGAAATAAAAGAGTTCATAAGTTGGTCGATATTCATGGATGCAGTGGAGTTTAAAAGGCACTGTGTGAAGAGAGGGTTAAAAATCTCTGCAGACCACGACCACAACATGACCACGACGCCCAGCTGGCAACTCCGTCTCTAAAGTTAAACTAAAATCGATTAAAACAGAGCAAGGGTCTGAGAAAAAGGCATCCTCAAACACAACATTGTCAACATAAAAGCAATGAGACAATACCAGATCTAAGGTGTGCCCATGCACTTGTGTTGGGCCAGTGACATGTTGTTTCAAATTAAAAGCTTCAATCAAGTCCATAAACTCTTTGGCCATAGGTTTGTACAGAAAACATGGATGCACAATAAAATCTCCAATAATCAAAAGTGTATCATAACGCGTATGAATGTTAGCGACAAACACCTGGTGTTGTTGCAGATGCTAAATTCGGCAGCGGGTCACCATGGTGGTTCAGTGAATTGGCAACTTGGACACCTAAATGCTTTGTAAGCTGCAGGTTACAAAGGACAGCACTCCTTTCTGCATCAGTATGCGATTCTGCCTTTAAACACTGCTTCCCATGATCCTCAGTGCCACTGCTCTTAGTATTGCTTTCTGAGTCTGAAGAGAATTGCAGACAGTGTATTCTTATGTGTTTAAACCGAAACCTAAACATAAGATTTTATTGATATGTCTAAGCTCCTTTCACCACAAAAATAAATAAATCACTAACCTGAAAGGCAACTGCCAGTAACATCTACACTATTCAATTCAGGTAGATCCTCATTGTCTCCTGAAGAGTCCTCCAAGGCTTTATTGCTGTGGAAACCCGACCCACTGCTCCTGGTAAAGTCCACAGGTTTTTGGTACAGGTTGGTTTTTGCTGGTCTGCCTCTTCCATACCGAATCGAAGCACCCTTACTCGATCCTTTAACAAGTCCTGATGGGACAAAAGACTTGAACTGTGAAGTAGGTGCGTCAGACATCTTGTTGGCTCCTGTGCTCAAGTTGACGGGTGTGAGGTTGGGAGAGCTGGTTGGAGACTTGGTCTGGCGGTTAGGTTTAGTTATGAGGGCCAAAGGAGCATCCTGACCCGCAGCACTGATAATTCTGTTAAGGTGGGGGTCCAGGAAATGCTTTGGATTACTGCCAGTTGGAAAAAAAGAACAAAAGTTAAATTAAACATGTATAAATACTTTATCAAATTCTTCTACATATACCTTAAATGAACTTAAACACAAGTTGTTAATCTTCATAAAATGTAAAAAATATATACATCTGTAGACAGTCCAAATATTAATAGGAAGATACATTATCTTTACTTACCAAATTCGGTTCTTCAGTTCCACGGAGGAGGAAGCCTTTTTCACGCAATCCATCAAAGGAACAGCCTTAAAATAAAAAATAAAAAAAATAAAATAAAAAACAATAGTTCTAAATCACTGTCAAATACATTGTATTGCTGTGGGTTGTGTATGGAAAAGAAGGCTAGAGCCTGTCAAAAACATGGAAAAAGATGACTACTATTCAAAGTATTTCATTATTTGTTTTGTTTCCCGCCACTGAGATAATTATAAACATGTCTTCATTGTCAAACTTTGGCAATCAAAAGCCTGCGCTTTCTTGACATCCATCGCATAAAACAATTTTAACACAAAATTATCCATAATCCAGCCTTCTTACCTTTTGTGACAATAACCCTGCAAAAGAGATTTATTTACCATAATAACAAACAACCGCAGGCATGAGTGAGTTAATCGCCGATCGGTTTTGTGATATTATTCTTGTAGTAAGTAACTTATTGTAATTTACAATTTATTTGTTAAAAACCACAAAAAAAAAACAGTGAAATGATGAAGGGATGTAAATGATAAGACGTAAGTAGTTACGATTAAACGATTATGATAAAAGGACTAAAAGAAGAACCTACCTTATCGTGTTTGACATTTTTCAGATGTAACAAGTGTTCATGTGTGGAGCTTTTATCAATCCCATTCATGTGGTCAACATGGAGTGCCGTCTTGCTTAGGGGCATCAAAAGTTTACCTTCAGGTGAGGATTGTTTTGAGGCCAACAGAAAAGGCGGTTTGGTTCTGAGAGGCTTTAGCAAACCAGCACACTGATGTTTTGATCTGGAACTCTGGTTGGGAGATAATAAAGGAACTTGGTGGTTTTGTGGCATTGGGGTCGACTTGTATTGTGCAGGGCCAGCGTTGCTGTGGTTTAAAGAAATGTTGTTGATAGCCAGTCCAGTGGGACGTATGACACTGGTATCCTGCTGGGTCTTCTCATCTGCAGTCTTGGCCCAATGGAAAAATGGGTATGTGCAAGCAGGCAGACCGACAGGATGAAAGTGCTGATAGGTGGAAGTGACAGGAACACCGTGACAAAGACTCTCTTGAAATGAGTTTCCATCACCAGCAAAAGGTCTCGTCTCTTTACTCTCAGAAGTGTTGTGTGTCAAATGCTGAGTAGGAGGGAAAAAAACAAAAAGACAGAACACAATGTCAGCTCGTGCTGTGAGATTCTTACACTAGCAGCTCTGTCATCTAACACATGCTTTCAGGTTTCCACCCACAAACTGAGCTTGGTTGCTGACAAATCCAGAGCAATTATGAAATAATTGTTTACAATTTACAAAGATTTGTTGTTTCGAGCCAGCTACTTTTCTCCAAGCATTATACAAGATGTAGAAGTATTCCGACCCTTGAACCTTTACCATATTGTCAAATTACAACCGTAAACATCAATGCATATTTCTGGGATTTTAAATGAACGATCAACAAAAAGTAAGTCCCTCATGTATGAACACAAGGTGTCAAAAGTAGGGAAGCTTCTTCTGTGCTTTTCCATGAAACGGCAGCAAAGCCTCATCCTCCGGACAGACAACAACCCTAAACATAAACAAGAATTACACAGTCCTCAAAACTCAATTTCCTTCATGTTGCAGATTAGCACCAGTTTAAATACAAGATGGCAGAATTACTTTTTCTGTGTATTTTGAAATTCTTCAGGATGAAAAACTCTAAAAGATGTGGTCTCTTCATTGCTGCAGTTGGTCACTCTTCATCAGAGCATCTTAATATTAAAATGACCTAGTCAAAGTCCTTACATTTAAAAAATATAAGTTGCAAAACAAAATTATACAAATGTCATTTGCAATGGCAGATGGCAGAAACACAAACAGGAAGTGCTAAAGCAAATAGATAATAAAAAAATATTTACTCAAACTTATGATGGTCTACATCCTGTTGGTTTATCAACAGGTCCTTCTTATTAAAAAAGAAAGTATTTTGTGTTCTTGTAAATCTAGAGAAAGGTCAAAGTTCATGAATCATTTTGCAGAAGAACTATATTTAACGAACATGTTCAGTTTCCACCAAAATACAATAAAAGCCAAACTGACTTTCTTTTTCAGTGGAATCTCTTTCTCAGAATCGGAGTCATCACTGTCGCTGCTTAGGTCCTCATCATCCTTCTCCATTTTTTCAGAATCACTGCTGGTTTCTTCACTGGAGCTTTCTGACAAGGATCCTGATAGACAGCCATTAAACCTGGGGGTCTCCAGCGATCTTTTCATGAGATCCTTAACAAGAATATGATTGGAAAAAGATGACATGCCCCTCAAACAAACTGTAAATTAAAGATATAGGAGAGGATCTTCAGCTCATTCCCATTTTCGCAACACTGCGCATGCGCCACCTCATCTCCAGTAACGCCCCCATACATTGGGAGCGCGCACGTCCTTTTTTCTCAGCGACTTTGAACACGGTTTTTCTCTTGCTAGCTTCCATTTTTGCTGCCGTACCAGGAGAACCTCTCTTCAATGGTGAATGATGCGTTTTGTCCGTCCTGTTTTACTTCCTAAACAACAATCTGGGCATGCGCAAATTCAAACATGAGCACACATTGTACGGGTCGGGTGGGTGGGAACATTAGTGAAATACGTCATCGCATAAATTTTATTTCCGCATTGACAGCCAGTCATTTTCAATGGAATTTTCCATTGAAATGTTTCTATTGAAAAGATCCTCTCCTATACTTTTAAATAAAGAAGTTATCCAACTAAAAACAAACCATTGGCTTTCCTGTCAGATTGGTCTTCTGGGGTTGTACACGCTCACAAAGGCTCTTTTCACCCAAACTTGAACTGGTTTGAGTTATCTCCTTCTTCATTTTAGCTGGCAATAGACTGATGTTTAAGTTTCTTTTAGGGGAGGCAGTGCTCCATCCATTCACTCCTGTACAAAGAAGCATTTTAATTGCCTTAAGAGGGTAAAGGGTGTACAATATAAACAAAAACACATCCTGAAAAGTTGAGTTTATAATTGAACTTGTTTACCTGGGGTGCAACGTTGTGCATCGACAGGATTTTGGTTCTTGAAGGCCGGTAAAAAGAAAGGATGCAGACCCAAAAGAGGGTGATTGATGGCTGCTGCTCTGCCATTATCCATCTCAGCAGGACACCACAGCCCTGAAAAAAACAAGATAGTTCTTCACATGCAACGACTAAATATCACGTATTCTGTCAACAAATAAAAGGCTTGACCTGAAGAAAATGCACAACTTTATGTGGAGTGAGTAAGACCAAGTACCACTCATATAATTGGTTTGATTTAGTTGTACAATTCTGTTGATTCTGGAGATCGTTTGTAAAACATTTTTACAGTTTTGGGAAACTATGTTGGCATCTACGATTTCAATATCAATCAATCAATTTCGATTTTGCAGTTTTTTTGCAGTGGTTTGGAAATATTTCTGAATTTAAGAACAATGATGGTCACTGAGTAAAATAATAGCGTTTTTTTATTTTATTCATTATGTTTAAGCATTAATGTTTAAATAATACAATTTTTATTTTAAGGTTATTATACTATGAGAACCTAATTTAAAACCATGCCTACTGGCACTTGATGTTTATATTTGATCATCATGAACAAAAATAACCGTTTTTCTGATATTTAAATAAAACGTTTGGAGACTTAAGGATCCTTACCCGGAGGGGATTTGAATTTTGTGTGTCTAGGTAGTGTAGATAAACTCAGACTTCCTCTCCCTTCAAATTCAGAGCATCTTGAACTTGGTGTGAAACGGACAAAATCAGGAGTACTGTGCAAGTTTGAAAACCTACCCACTGTCTGTTGTGTCTGACCTGACAAAAAGAGAGTCTCAAATACAAAAAAATGACAACAACGATGGAAAAGCAAAGACAGGGTTATCAAATTACATTGTGAGGAAACTAAAGAATTACTCAACAACCGTTGACTTAAATATAGAACCACTATATAATATTACAACTAACACTAGTATAGAGCTAATAATGTACAATACGTACAAACACAAACAACAGCTTGTATAGCTCATCATAATTATGTAACTTGAAGCTCCAAATGCCCTACTTGTAAAATACAAACTGTTACATCCTCCATTGTAGAATGTGAAGTAACGCCTTGCTTTGTTTTAGGCTCCGCCTCCTAGAGTGGTGGCTTGCTGCTTTTCAGCAGTTATCTGCCCTGTATTTAAGGCAAGAGTGCCCAACCAGTCGATCGTAATCTACTGGTAGACTGCGGACTGATCCCAAGTCGACCGCGAGATTATGACATGACAGGAAGTCCGTGTTGCCAAATTATCAACTTTGACGGTATATTTAGCGAGTATTCAGACCCTCTAATTAAACAAAAAAAATAAAAAATAAAATAAAAATTACAAAAGAAATAAAGAAAAGAAAAAATAATTTAAAAATTTTTTTCGGCCAGTCATGCCCGCGTGGGCTTCTACCAGCATCTGCGCCGGCTGGTCCGCGTGGGCGTGTTCGCACACCCGCTGCGCTGCGGGGGCGGCAGCGTGGCGCACCTTCTGCGCCGCTACCTGTTCTACCTGCCGCTGGAGAACTCGCAGCACACGGACAACATCACAGAGAAGCCGCGGAATGCCGTGCTGGCCGGGGAGTGTGTGTGTATTTATTTATATATCTAAATAGTCACAGTATAGAAATAGTATAGTACTCGTAGTAAATAGTAAAACTGGTTCTTTATTAAAGCTCGTTTTGCATTTAACTTTTTTGCATTTTACATATTTTACAATAAATTGTTTGGTCATTTTTTTTTGCACAGTTTAGTTATTTTGTCATGTAATCTGATTTCAACGAGAAATGGTTTCAATTAAATGAATATTTGAATCAGTGAATTATAAATAACAGTTCTCAGACTACAAGCACAATTGAGTAAGTTTGCATGAAAGCAGAAAAGTTCTACAAAAGTTAAGCATTCATCCCAGGTCTTCAATCAAAACATATACAGCAACATATTTTCCTTTTTTTATTATAGGTATTTTTACTTCTGTTAAGGTTTTTGTACATTATGAAACACTGCAGACATTCTCCCATGTTAGGTAAGCAAATTTGGTCAGGAGCCTATATGCATTTCATGATGTGTCAGCAATCTCGTTTCCCTCCAAATTTTATAATTATAAATTCCCATGCTGCCTAAAAATGCTTTGATAACGTGAAAACTCAGTGAAGTAATCAGTAATCGGTTCGGTAAGAAAAGCTAGCCTCCTCCTCCCAGTGCCAGGTCTCCACTAAGGTAGGAAGTGATTTCCTTTTTTCAAACAGAGATCTACCTGTTTTTTTATCTGGTTTATTTTTCTGTTTGGTTCATATTAAGGTCAGCTCATCATGCAGACTGGTGTGTGTGTGTGTGTGTGTGTGTGTGCGTGCGTGCGCTTGTGTGTGTGTGTGAGGAAATTGTCTGTGTGTGTTTGAGAGTGGGCAGGTTTGTGATGTGATGTCTAATGGTTGTATGACAACAACAAAACGTGTTGTGAGGGTAGTTACTGCGGGCTGGAAACGATCTGTGGGGGTTTGCAATGTTGACACTGGACTGGTAGATCTGAGGAGGTTGGCTACTTGAAAAGTAGCTCTTGGGACAAAAAAGGTTGGGCACCCCTGCCCTAGACCCAGGCATGGGACGTAACATAAATTGGAGGCTCATCTGAAATTAAAATCCTGTTTACCCCCTTTCTAGGCAGTGAATTTTTTAAGGGTTGTATTTGCATCTTTATTTATTTTTTTGGTGGTGTTAGTATGGCAACCCATATCTTTAACCTGAGTGCATTTGTGGCTAATACTTCATGGGAGGAGTTAAGTGTGTGCCGAAAACAAGATCGGTTTTGTATAGCAGCACATTTTAAGTTGATTGCAACAAACCAAACGACAAAAGAAGAGATGAAAATTTTTTTTTTCTAACCATATTGTAAAAGAAAGACTGCTTTCTGTTGTTCAGCACATTGTTTGCAAGTTCCTCATAACAGGACTCTTAATGAAAGATTGCTGTCTGCGGTGTCAGTAGAAGGACAAAGGCTGACTATTGTGGATCAGCTAAACAGTGGAAACCTAAGTATTGATTATTTTCTTTCGGTTGATACTTCAACTCCTTCTCATTCAAAACAAGAAGCATTCATCAATGTACGTTTAGCAAGGTTACAAACGGAAGCTCAGGATTAAGCTCAAGCTTGTCAGGTGGAGATGGAACTACAAGTTAAAAATGTAAGAAGTTCCAGACAGCCTGAAACTGTTACTTTTATAGTCAAGTTTGGTAAATCCACCTATTGGTGAAACTAGCTCTTCTGAAAACGCAAGTTATTTTGATGTGAGAAGAAACATTGTGCTGGCACCACCATTTCTATATCAGAGGTTGACAATGTTTTTGAAAGTGTTGCTGCCTCATTGCACTGTCCAATGGAAGTTTGGCCTTTGCTGCCGCAGTTCAAGTTGGTAGGGAAAACCCAAGAAGTATGTTCTTCTTTGTCTCTTGAAGAAAGCTTAAAATATGATGTAGTGAAGTCTGCTATCCCTGCTGCTTATGAACTTGTTCCAGAACCGTATAGGAAATGATTTTGTAATAACAAAAAGTAATCACATGACGATTCTTGTGTATCGTCATGATGTTTTATCCCTCGCACATGAACATCCTTTGTCTTATCTGCAAGCACATTAGTGTCGTTTAGAGTGCAAAACGAACCACCTTCAGAAAGAAATTATTCAGCCTTTTAAGGAACTGATCACATTTATTTGTCCCTGAAGTTACCATGTTTTGAACGCACTATTGAATTGCCGCAAAAACGTCACTGTATAGCTCCGTCTAAAGCCTGCAAATTATTCTGTGGTCATGGGTAATCTGACAGCGTGTCATAGTCTGCAACACCGCTGCTCGGCACATAATGACTATGGCCGCAATTAGTATTCATAGAAAACAAGAGATGCCAGTGGCTGCATAAACATAGTGGGGCTGACAGGCATGTTAAATCACAAAAGATAAAGTGGAATAAAGAAAATCCACAGGAGTGTGTTCTGGCTTTTAAATAGTTGTCATTCATTAATTTCTACACTGAAATGTTTGACAGTAGAATGTTTTTATCGTCATGTTGTTTCTTAAATAAATTATTCTAAAAACAGAAGAATAAAAAACCATTTAAATAATATATATATATATATATATATATATATATATATATATATATATATATATATATATATATATATATATATATATATATATATA
>JAVLVB010001001.1:2666321-2676468 GCA_032876305.1 Orestias chungarensis
CTTGATTGTGATTATTTGAGGTGGGGCTGAAGAGGAATCTGGTACAGGTGAGACCTTTTGAAAGGACGCAGGGAAGGAAGGAGACAAGGCCAGACGCTGTTCAGAGTCCATACCTGCCAAACAAGATTCAGTTAACACCACAAATTACACACAGAATAATCCATTCACAGCAGCATGCTACAACAAGACTGATTTTTCTATAAATAATAATCATCCTTGATAGATGTCTTTATGCCTTTTAATTTTTGTCACACTTAAACCTTTCAGACTGATTGATGTGAATGACTTTGTGTCTTGTGTTCTTCGATTTGTTTTAGGTTAGGAGTTAAATAAGTTGTTTTAATGAGAACTCATAGCCCACTTGATATTTTCAGATTCATTATTTCTCAACTCCATAAGTAATCAGACCTGTGGGTGGCTAATAAAATTCAACTCAACTTTTGTGGTTAATTATTCTTCATCTTTTTTATTTAACAACTCTTGAATAAATCCAACTAATCCCTAATTTTCCTTTGCAAGCCAGAACCTTTAGCTCTTATAGAACTTTCTGTGCCTCAAAAAAGCACGCAATTACATTAACTGGTTTTAATCTGCAATTAAAACAGTAAAGTGATGTAAAGCCAAAGATGCTTCAATGTTTTGTGCTTTCTAGCAATGTCTGTGCTTGTGGCAGTTTTTGGAAAAAAACAAAAGGACACACAGTTATTTGTTTGATCATTTACATTCTCCTTAAAAAATATGTCTGCAGTAAATTTATAAAGACGCAAAGCAGCAACCCTAGTGAAATTAGACATACATGTATCATTGTCGGTATTCTTACACTTTACAATAAAGTGATAATACACACTCATCGGCCACTTTATGAGATACACCTTGCTAGTAGTCCCTACATATCCCTGCAGTCCCTTATGACCATAATGCCAGAGATTAGATATAACCAGTTGTTAGAGAACTTTTAGATTATATTATGTAGATGTTTTGCTATGCAGAGACTTCTGCATTTGGCTCCATGGTGTAACTTGTTCCCATTATAGGTACATATAAGAGAAAAATAGGATAGGAAATCCTTATAGTGTCAATTTTAATCATTTCAAAAAACAAAACAAGAAAAGCCAGGATGCAGTTAGGGCTCGAATCTCGATACATAAAGCTTAAGGGAATCTCTTAGTTACTCAGACTATTTTTATTTTGATAAAAGTGTGAGTATTTTTAGAACATGCTTTTAGCGTGTCAATTAATCTGGTTTGGTCAATTAATCTGATTTGGTCAATTAATCTGGTTTGAAAGCAACTGATGTAACAGAAATTGTCCGTACAAATTATCCAATTTAAATGGATGAATGTATCTTTAACTGGAAGACAATGGTGAATAAGTTCAGTGTGTGAATTGGAAAATTACACTGAGAAAATGATGGATGATGAATGACACAGAATCAAAATGTATTTTACCTTATAAATTCAAAGGGAAGCCATAAGAAAAACAAACCAAAAAAAAATAATGTGGAACCTTTTCTCCAAGTAAATAAGAGCTGAAGAAAACTGAAGACAAGAGAGAGTCTGCACGTAAAAAAAACACAGGGCTGGAATCAAAAGCAAAATAAGGTCCACTTTATGACCAATATAACCCCACAATGCAACTTCGTAATATCAATCAGCTATTGTATATTCCCCTTTATGAATGACCAAAAGGCTAATTTCCACTAAAACCATTTTCAAACTTATATTCAGTCCACCTCTTCAGTTTTTACAATCCCTTAAATGAATATGTATAGCATTTGATATAAATGAAGATCAAAGTGTCATTATAAAAGAAAATCTGCACTTCCGGCAAGGAAGATAACTCTTCTCACACGTGTGTCAGTCATCTGTACATATTTCTTGCTGATTATTCAGTGAACAGAAATGCAATATTCATTTTACTGTGTGGAAGCCAGTCGGTACATGACAATGAGACCAGCTCTAATGAAGTCAACTATCAAGCAGAAATATATACATATTAAAGTAGCGTCTGAATGTCATTAGGTTTTTGCATTGTTTTCACTTTTTCCCCCTCATTTCTGCTTCAGTATTTGACCTAAATTTATTGACAGTGAAGAACAATGAATGCTTGAATTTGTGCATTTGTATTAACTGTCTTGTGAGAGAAGCAATTTTCAAATGATTATCATTTACAAAAGCAATGGTATTTATTATTAACATTTATGACCTATAATTTATCTTACTGACATAATCACAAACAAAATTACACAAAACATGATGAAGTAAGCATGCTTCCACTGGTATCCAGTGAATCCATTACGGCCACTCACTTTGTCTTGAGGCAACAATTACATTTTCAATAGCATCTAAGACACATTTGTACAAAAGCGAAGGGGAGTCATCCAAATTAAAATTTAAAACAAAGCCAAGCAGTAGAGCCAACCCCATAAATTACTTCTGCTGGCTCGCTATAATTTATCTTTAAATACCCCGTGGTCGGAAAAAATGTTTTCTTTTCCCTCCCCAGGAGATTTGAATATGCTCTGAAGGTTTAAGACTAATTCAAAGACAAATTGGAATTAATTAGATGCACATAAAATGAGAGCAAAGTGTAATGCAGCACAAACTAATTTCATAAAGGACGACTTTTTTGAGTTTTAACCTAATTGGAAATTTTAATCCTATGCAGAAGTAAGAGTTTAAAATTAGGTGTTCAGCATAGTGAATAATTTCAATTCATCTGTTACTTTCTCCAAGTTAACAGAGCAGATACTTTTTTTTCTGCTTCAAAGTCAGAAGAAGCAGTTTAGAGAGCATACTGGATTTTAAGCTCCAAATGTATCCAAATATTTACTGTATTTGACTATAACTTTGTTTTTCTGCCTTAAACCTGAAACATAAAAACACAAAGATACATATGTTGGAAGAAATTGAGCATTAGTTATCTGGAACAGCTTTATAAAAAATGTTGGCAAAAAACAATTTAATTTAAAGCATTATTATATCAAAATGAAATAATTACAACAATGTGAGATTTACAAATACTTAGATTGATACCCCATATGATGGCTGTGTAAATTTTGGTTAGTTTTTCAGCAAAGAAAATGATAAATAAAACTAAATGATAATAATAATAAAACAAAAAAATACAGATCCAGAAACTAACTTGGTAATTAGAGGTGAATGTAGACCTCCACAAATCTGGTTCCTGAATTAAACATCCACATGCCTGAAGGTTCGCAGTTCATCTGGGCAAACAATTATAGAAAAATATAAAAAGCATGTAAACGTCTCTAGAGTAGTACCTGCAGATTTTCAGATTCAACACCGCCCAAGCACACCTGAATCACATGATGCCCCTAATCTATGTCTCCATAATGATTCAAACAAAAAAACACTAAGGAAGGATATTTAATTAGACAGAGGAGTTGCATCACTATTTTCAATGAAATTAGGGTTCTTCTAAGAACTTTTCCATTAGGCATCCACTAAACTAAATCAGCTATGGAGAACAAGAGTACATTTAGTCTATAGAATCACAATATATGCAAGAAAAAAATCCTCTGCAGCATCACTGCCACAGCTTAAGAATGAACTGGATGCTGTGACCAGATTTTAAAATACACAAGGATCAATAAAAACTGGCGTGTATTTCTTGTAAAGTACAAAGGCTTACACAAACAAAGGTAAAAGTCAGCTAATATTAAATGTGTAGTTGAGCACCCATCTGACCAAGGTGCACTCAATTTATTTCATCTCAATTGGTCTAAAATCTTTAATGCAAAAGCGTGGATTACAGCCGCCAAAGAGCCACTCGCCTTTTTAAAACCTCAGCCCCCCGTTAATGCAGCAGGTCAAGCTCAATCTTGAACGCATCAGTGGTTTAAATAAAGCTCGGCAACATGCATCTCCAGGCGGAGATAAATTAAAACAGGGAGAGGGAAAAAAAAAAAAAAAGAAGTGTAATCTCCCTGACATATTCCTAATAATCCACTTCCTATGTGCCGCACCCCTCCGGCTCACCCAATCATAAAGTGTCAGTACTGACCTACAAAGCACGACTCCAGTCAAGCCCTGCATGTTTAAAAACATCAATCACGGCAGACAAAGAGGGGGGACATCAAATTATGCAGCATTAACCTTCAGGGCTGGCATATGAAGACTATAGATTTATTTATGCCTGAGTGTTAAGAGCTTTTTCTTAATGCCTTGGCTCTTTTAAAAAGCAGGCTGCCAGACTGATGAACCTGCAGCTCAACCTGCAGGAATGGCTGGACATAAAAACCGTATATTCTTCTTTACTTTAAATTTAAAACAGACCATTATCAACCCACGCCCTGTTTGCATCCTCATATAACATAGAAGTACACCAATTCAGCACCACAACAAAGAATAAGACACAATCTTTAAGAGTTACTTCGAGAAAGAAATGAACGACAGAGCCTAATTTAAACCTTTAAGATCACCTTTCTTTTGTTCCACAAAACCTCATACCAGGAAGGGATGACAACACCGTCTGCTGTGGACAAGGACGTGTGTGCTGAATAAATATGAGGCGAATGCAGTGACCTTCTACCTGTGTGTTGATTTACTGGCAGCTACTGCATAGAATAAGGTAAATTATAGTGAAATCTTACAACCTTACAGGTTGATTTATGAACATAGATTGAGCATACACACCGTTTTTATTATAACAGCAATATTTAAAAAGCTGAATGTTTTTTGGGGATATTGCTAAAACACGCACACAAATATTTGAGTTGCAATTTAATTTTAGCTCGTTACCACAGCAGTAGCATCATCTGTGTTCTTATAAAGAGGAGTTAATGGGAAGCTGTAATGAAGATGACTCCAACTAAACACTTTAGCCTTACATTAGTAAAAGCTACCAAAGTCTAGTTTCCAACTAACCTAGGGATAAAATGTCAAACTGCAACGTCTTCTGGAAGCCAAATGCAAACAGGCAACGATGACCTCAATATAAAATGGTTTGCGAAGCGTTGCATGAATGCATCCCTGCCGCATGTGTGCACGTGTACGTAGACAATTGTTAGTGTAACAATATGTTCACTGTATGAATGTAACATTTAGTTTAGGTTTTTTATTTGTTTTAACTAAAGAATTTCCATTTGTTTTATAGCAGAACAGTGACACAATATTTCGGAGAGAATTTTCTACTACTTTGTTCACATTAACAGGCGTTCTTATATTTCCTTAGTATTTGGTAGGATCACGTTTTTGAAATCCTGCTCATACATCAGGGATTTAAGATGTACTATATGGACTTTATCCTCTTTATAGGACTTTTTAATTAGTGCGACGGTTAAAATCATCGTCTATTCGGAAGAAATTTTTTTTCAAGCCATTTTTAAACATCCTGGCTAATTTCTGTAGATATTTTTGTCAATATGTCCACCCGATGTTCTTTCCTCCTGATGCCAGTCCTTCTCACAACATGATGCTGCTACCCCTGTTTTATAATTGGGATGACAGTCAATTACTTTGTTTCACTGTGGATGAAGACACTTGTCACCATTAGTTATCTTCTTCACAAGTTTCTTTATGCTTTTTCTTTTGGGTTAAATTCTGAACATTTTACTCCAAAAATGAAAACAAATAAATAAATAAACCCTTTCAGAAACCGTGAAACACGCCGACAGGTCCGCCTCTGATAAATGAAGAGTTCATTAGACGCTTGCATCTATTAGAATTTAACAAAAGGGATTTTGTGACAGGATGATCTTACATTTCTGTATCAGGAAAAAAAAAAAAGTTATGAAAAAATAAAAAATGTTAAATTTGACTGGAATCAATCTTCAACTCCCCAACAAAATAAATACTCAAGAACTTCAAACCCTTTGTCTGTAAAACACACCAGTGTCCAGTTTAATGTTAAAGACTAAGAAAGTCTGCAGTCACAGTAGGGAAGAATTTAGTTTCCAAGGAAATAGTTCCGCATGACAACAGCTTTATTTTAAACAAACTTTAACGCAAAACCAAGCTTTATATTAGGAATTATAGCCTACATATCTCTATCAATTTGTGTTCAACTTTAGCTGCACTAAATAAAAACAATAAATAAAAAAACAAGGATGCGTTTGAGCCTAATTAGTCCAGAGAGCGTTAAGTACTCGCCTTGGCGACACACGCGCGCGCACACACGCACACGCACGCACACACACACACACACACGCACACACACACACACACACGTTTGTCACAATAAAGAGGTATCTAAAACACGAACGCGAACACTTACTTCGCAGTTTGTGATAGTTCGCTGTCGGAGCTGCTCTTCTCCGTCCGACTGAAGTGTTGCTCTGATGAAGCAGCAGAATGAAAAAAAAAAAAAACCACAGAGGAGAAGGGAGCAAGGTGACGTCAGAGAAGGTTTTTTTCTTTTTTTTTTCTTTCTCACTTTATTTATTTTTTAACAGCGTGAAGCTCTGATCCCAGATCTGCGGCAGCAGTGAGCTCTCAGCAAGTATGGAAGGCTGTTGAAGCTTTTATTTTGAACTACAAACAAGGACTTAAAGTGCTGAAATTGCAAGAAATGACATATACATGAAGTTTATTTTTTTAACAGGAAATTTAGTTCATCAGAACATGTTTGTTTGTTTGTTTGTTTTTGTTTTTTTTCCAATATCAGATAAAGCTTTATTGCCAAGAGTGTTATTGGACATACGAGGAATTTTGTTTTGCAGTTGCAAATGTCTAAAAAATGGACAGAAAAAACATAAGTGCCGAGTAATAACAAAATATAACTATAAATATATGTACATACTTTTTAGAATAAATAAAAAAAAGTGAGAGAGAAACAGGAGTACATCAATGTGCATTGATTGCAATGTGCAAATAAAGCTATAAAGCATTTAGCTAAGGCCTTGTACGATAAATTAGAAAAAGCATCCTGTCTTGCTGACTTGACCCCGAAAATACATTTAAAACTGAAAATGCTTTTTGAAGTAGAAACATTATAGCAATATGGTTTTTAATGGATTTTTAATTACCGGTAATATGTCCAAAGAAATTTGTTTTAAAATGACTGACGCAAATGGTGGAAGGAATTCATTTATATTTTCTTAATTTCTCAAAATTAAATGCACATTCAATTCAAGGATACTCATCATAAAGGAACTTGTCCTGACTCATGCCAAGTAAGCAGAGTCACTGTGAATAGTGATGCTGTGGTTGGTGTTGATCTTCAGTAGCAGTCATTCAGGCGATGAATCCATAGAGGACTCTGACTGAAGACTGTACTGGTATGCTACCAGGGGTTTATCCAGGAAGCTGAGAAAATTTTAAACAGTTACACATCTTAGATGACAGCATCAGTTGTTAGAAGAGACTGTTAATCCACCTCAACTTCCTTCGACGCTCTTAATGAAATATCTGTCGGTCCATTTGGTCATCAGTACGATGTATATGAGTCAGGTGTACGGTCCCAGCCTATTACGATGGTGGAAGAGATGGTGTGAACTGCTCTGAATCCATGACGCCTCCTCCTCCAGCTCCTGTGGGGTTTGGGGTTGTCTTTCATATGTCATGTGAGGTTCTGAGTCACTTATCAGCTGTTCCCAGTTGTACAAACAAAATTTTGTTTCCTAATTAAGCATACCCTAGTGAAAGTGAAATAAAAATGAAATAGGAGGGAAAAACTCCTTTGATCTGCCAGTATCCAAAACCACAGGCAATAGCTTTTCAAACGTAAAATGCTCAAAAAATACATAAATAAAAAAATGTCTCTGTCTATGGAGACATTTGGGGATCAATTGAATTCAGTTAACACTATATATTTTCACTAGAAGCCCTTTATCCTGTTCTTTAAGCATTTAGGAAAGTGTGAAGGAAATTATGTAATTTGTTTAACTGTCTAATCGTATAAGTAATATTTTTTAAGTAACCTAGTTGCATAACTCTAAACTAATTCTTCATTGAAGCTCCTTTTGGTTCATGTTGGTATGCAGTCTTCCATGGTAGGAATCAATAGTTAAGTCATTTTTGGATGATTTTTGATACTCACAGAGAAGCTGAATCTCTGAATCTAAAGTTTTCCTGCAAATACCTGAACAGAACTGGCCTTCCAGACCCAAAATCAAGACAGCCAGCAAAACACAATCAGGGAACAACATATTTCTAATCTAATAAAGAACTCATGGCTGAGTAGAAGAATTTATAGCAACTATGTGATATTATGGCACATGATAAAAATAAGCCAAAATATGAAGTACCCTCAAAGGTACAAGTAAACTTTAGACACTGTTTGGCACACATGTTCGATGCATGCCAATTTCCATATTGATTAGCAAGTTAGTCAGTCTCCCCACGTTCTGCCTCAAGCAGTGATGTTGCAGATGTGCAAAATGATAATTTGATTGCTGCTATCTGAAGGGGGAAAATAGGCCGTTGTGGCTTTCATGATGAAAAAACAGTCCCCTGTGAGACAATAAAACAAGAATGTCCCAGTTAAAGCAAGAAGGGAATTTATACTTTTTTATTTAATTAGACAAAAATATTCTGTTTAAAACATTCTTTTCAAACATAAGCACTGTTGGATTGCTGCTCAATTTGGTTGCACACTGAAATGATTATAGTAGCATCTTCTCTTATCCTACAGACCATGATTGTTGCATTCTTTTAGTTAAGCCACTCTTAAATAAAAACAAAAAACATCAGTAGTATCTTACATGGATTAGGGCGATAAAAGCCCGATCCCAATGGACTAAACACCCTTTTTCAGTTTGAAGTAAGTTTTTTTTAATTTCAGTTGGAAATCAAGTTCCCAAAGACAATAGATATCCATTAGGAAGTTTCCACAGCCAGTGAAGATTAGTGGGGGTATTTTTACCTTTGTGTATGTGTAAGCTGTGTCTTATCAAGTCTAAATTCAGAACAGAGATCTATCAGGAGATAATAAAGCTTTTCACGCTTTCCTGTGCTGAAAACCTTTATGCAGATGTTGAGTTCATTTTACAGCTGGTTTGGCAGCTGGCCTCAATGCCATGAGTACAAAACGTTGGTTTAGTGATTATGCTTTTACAAGTGTTCCTTTTAATACATAAAATAATAAATTAGGATTTTTATGATAGTCACACCTGTATAGATGCCCCTCGAATGATACAATGAATATCCATAATAGGATTCACTTTCTTAAACTTTACACCAGCTGTGAATATTATTTAGAAAAATATACTTAGTACATATTTCTCCTTCACATTAATAATCCTATAATTTAGGAAATAATTCCCTCCCTCAAGAAGCAGATTAAACATAAATGTGTTTGTGTCCCATCTTGTGGTCAAACATAGAAACTACCTGGCACACCATCGCAATGAATAAGTTAACAAACAACAACAGAAAAGTTGATTCCCAATTGACTTTAATCATTCAAATCCCAACAGAAAAAGGCTGTGGCCCAAATTACACAGTAGAATTTATCAGATGACAGCTTAAAGCTAATTTTAGACGTTTCTGAAAGCCAAGAAGTCTAAAAGAACCATGTAGAGGGAGTGTCTTTTCTTGACAGGGATTTATTTTAAATCTAATGAGATTATATTTACAGTTCATCATCATCCCGATTTATCCATTTGACCTTAAATGTTTATTAACATACATACAGTTGATTTAGTGAGATATGGAATGATAGGAGTAAAAAGAAAAGTAAATAAAAAGCAATAAGCACACTAGGCTGGATGGTGAATAAAGCTGGTAAAACTCACTGCTAACAAACTGCAAGAACCCCATCTTTTGTTCAGCATAACATCCACTAATATCAGGAGATAGATCCTGTTATAGATCACTATTGCTTGTAGTTCACTAAAGAAATACTTCAGGTGGGTTTTGCAGGATGAATATGTGAACAATTTCGAACATGAACCATTAAATTCGGTGGAGGACCTGGCACTCTGTGAGTCAGGTAACCTTCCAAACATCCAGAGTGGACGTAATCACGCACAAAATTTTACTTTCCTCCATGGTCCTTTCCATCCTGGGATCAGATAACTTATGGGGTTGAAGGGATAAGAGTGTAAGTAAGTGACTGAAGAGTTTTGAGATTCTGTGCAAAATGGGGTACAACCATAACAAAAATAAATAAATAAAAATAAGGCCTATTAGAATATATATATATATATATATATATATTCATATATATATATATATATATATAT
>JAVLVB010001001.1:2681475-2705445 GCA_032876305.1 Orestias chungarensis
AAAAAAAAAAAAAAAAAAAAAACTGCGGCCGCCCGTCAGTCCGCTAAATGGTTGTAGGTGGAAGTGTAAAACCTTCCAGACAGCTGCCAATCTTGTCATGGGTGGACATCACTGCAAGTTCACCAGAAAGTCAGACTGGCAATGAAAAGAAAAGTTGGAAGAAAACCAGGAACCACTTCTCAGGCACAACAGGTCTCGACTTGTTAATTACTAAATCATGTGACGGTAAAACTGTGTCAAAGAAAAAAAAAAAACTTTAGTATAACTTATCTATTAGGTCACAAGCACATAACATAGTCTCATTAAAAAGAACATGGCGAAGTTTGCAGACATAAAGTAAAAATTAAGAGTATGCAGAGACATGTAATTTAATTTCATTTGGAGGACAGCAGTGTAGAGGTCTGGCCCAAACACATCTCCGCATGCTTACAGAAAACAGCATATAGGTGTGTTTAAGTACAAACAGGTCATACAGCCTGTAAGACCTTGCTGACATTATTAGGTTAACTGACTTCCTGTTGGTCACGCTGGTGGACAAACTGACTACCTGAAATAGCTCGACGAGTCATAAGATCTTTCTGTGTAACTGAGAGCTGTTGAAATTTAAATTATTTGTTAAATTATTTGTTAAATTACTGTTAAATTATTTATCTATTTGAATTTGTCACATACCAGAAACGAGAAAAAGGGCAATTTTGTTGCTGCTTCATTTTGTTGCAAGCTGGAGATATGTGCTGAAGTCAACATAAAAACAGAACATGCAAAAAAATAAATAAATAAATGAATGAATAAAGAAATAAAGAAATAAAATCACAATGTCAGGCAACCAGCATCTTTGGGCAAAACAAATAAATCCATCAATCCATCCATCATCTTTCATTCATCTGGGGTAAAGTTGAGGGGGCAGGACCCAAAGCAAAGAGAACCAGACCTCTATCTCCACAGCCACTTCAGCCAGACCCTCTGGAGGAATCCCATGCTAGTGGAGGAACATAGTCCCCAAAGATCAGGGGTCTCCGATCCTAGTCCTTGAGATCTACTGTTCTGCAGGTTTTAGATGCAACCCTGCTTTGAGACATCTGAAGCAAAAAAAATGGCTTACCAGGCTGGATGGCAAGCCGACTCATTTGATGCAGCTGTTTTGGACTAAGGTTGCATGTAAAAAAAAAAATACAGGAAAGTAGATTTTGAGTACCCGGGATGGAGACCCCTGCTCCAACGTGTCATTGGTCTAAATTGACCTACTTTGTAGGTTTGTACATGGCAAATGGGTTCTAGGAGAGGGATCAGACAAAGGGCAGACTAATAGACCATTTACGGTGATCAACACCTTTGGAAACGATGTTCCCTTCCGTCCCAAAACCGGGTTTAGAGGTGGGGCGCGATGGCCGGGCATTTTACCCATGGAACATGGCACAGCCGGAAGAGGAGACTTGGGGTCCCTCTTTCAATGGGTTCATCAGTGGTAGGAGGGGCCAAAGGGGGTTGGTTCCTGAAGGCAGTAGTGACCCTCAGCTACAGAACCTGGCAAACACGTCCACACATCAATCAATTTTTTGGTTTTCCAGCAAGCTTGAGGACATTTTAAACATTCAGCTCTGCCGCGGTGAAGGGTACTGACAAGCTTTACACGTTTAAACATTGCATGGTCGCTACAAACTAGCAGTAGTGAGAAGCACAGTGATCTAAAGAGCTGGAGCATTTTGTACTTCCTTTAAAAATGATCAGGGTACATTTAAATTTGTATTTTATCCTTTTTTATTATGTCCGTAAATTATCAAAAATAACTGACCTCCCAGAGAACTAAAAAATTACCCAATGGTTTTTGTACACTGATGCAAAATAGTAGAGACAAAAGATACAATCTACTGACAGATATTTCATCTGCTCTACTGGTGCTAAAAACTGTTGATTCATCTGATAACTTTTTGCCATGGTGCTTTTTAATATCTTTAGATTCTTTCTGGTTCGAACTGAGGAATATTTTATTCCACAGTAAGGATCAGATGGTTTCGTTCATTAGTGCTCGGATAACCTTGAAGCTGCTGCAGCAGCTGCTATGGTGACCGAGACTAAAAAGGTGCAAAGAAAATACCAGGAAAAATCTCTTAATGCAGTAAACTAGGGTGTCAGAATATTTGAGTACTCCTAATTAGCAATTTCCCAGCGTCTGGCCTGATTTCGGTTCACAAAACCGGAAAAGGGAGAGAAAAGCAAAAACCTTTTTTTTGTGGACCCTGGTCCCTATAAGGTTTCCTTATTGAAGAGCTTATTTGTGGGTGCAAGATATGGATGGTAATTATAAAAGGTAGACCTGCCAAGGACGACAGCCGCAAAAATCTGAGCCATTTCAAGTCCAGTAAGACAGCCACATAACTTCTTCACAGCATTTGTCTCTTTGTGTTGAAATGTATCAAAGCCTACAGACAGAACAGTGGAAAGCAGCCACCTCGGGATTGCTTAGAGGTCCATAAACCTTTAAATCGGGGTTTTAGACCGAAAAACTCTACGTAACCTTGAAAAATTTAACTTTACACCTACTTCTGTCAACCATTCTGTCCAAACCGAACACAATATACATATAATATAGAGGCGACCATAATACCTCCAATTATTAACGTTGCAAAGCTAGAAAAACAACCATTTTCCCTCCAGCAGGCATATTTAGAGGAAGCTGACAGCTGACAATTAGTCGGCATTGTTCCCCTTTGCTCTCATTACGAGAAAGAAAGTAAACAGCGTCTCAACTTGAAAACTGTTTCAGTTTTGGTAGATATTTGATTGATTTCCTCTTTAAAAGATATACAGTTGTTAACAAAGAAGTGTTTCGCAACACATGTATAGACGATATTTATTTATAAAGACGCAGGACAAATAAAAAAAAATACAAAACATTAGATGTCGACATTCAGAAAAAAAAAAATTTAGTGTTATGAGTTTTTTTTTATTTTATTTAAGATGTTTTCACATATCAACGTGTTTTATCGACTCGACCACCGCAACAAATGGTTCCCCGTCTCTAACAAGCAGGCCTGTACGGTCGGTGCACAGTTTCAGCAGCGCAGCCGCGTCTGTCGGCTAAACTGCGGCGTTTTTTCAAATCTCACCTCCGGCTGAAGTCGTCCTTGTGTGGACGCATAGAGCGAAAGCCAAGCAGGAGAGAAGCAGCGACTGGGGACGACGGTCGCTTTTCTTCCGCGGCTCCATGACAGCAAACGGAGTTTTTTTTTTCGTGCGTCTTCTTTCCTTATTCTGGATTGTTGCTCGCTGAAATCCCACCCACGACCCACCTCCACGCGACACGAGGAGGCCCACTTAACAGCTCCCACAATAAAAAAAAGCTAACACAAGGCGTCCGCCATATTTGTTTTAAATCTGAATATTTATATAATAGAGACAGAAACATTTAGTACGCAGAAACATTTGAAGCTTCATTCTCTAAATTTATAACTTTAAAGTTAACTTATTTAACTAGTTGAGTAAACAAACTGAAACAATGAAATTTATTCATTGGTAGAAACAAACAATGCTTTAATTAAAGCGAGTTTGCACAAAACAATGATTTTGCACAGTTCAACCTGTAGAGGGCGCTGCAAGCGCAGTGCTCCAAATTATTTGACTCCAAAGTTTTACTTGCTAAATTCAGGTTGATACAATAAGAGAATGATTATTTAGAATTTACATATATATACTAAATTACAGAACTGTTTCAGCCTAATTAGCTTTAAATTATTTGATAAAAACCACAATTTCTTAACTGCCTTGCTCAACTTTTCGCAATCATTGACTTTATCATGGTTTGTCACATTACAAAATAGATTAAATGAGGAAATTGTTTCAGAACAGCAGTAGTCACAGGCTAAAAATAGATAGAAAACACATAAAGAAAATAAAGATACTGTGCAGTTTTTTGAGCAGCACCAAGCAACTGTGCAATTGTGACTCCAATATACCACAACATAGAAGATCACTGATGCCACGAGAGTCAAACAATGTCTTCAGGAGCAACACCGGGCCTCTAAGAGACTTTAACCTCCTTAGCAGGTATAGGCTGCTCTGATTACACATACATTTGAGCTATTCTAACAAGACAAGTGTCAGTCCAGTCTAGTTTATTGTTCAGATTTTGAAGGAAGAGCTAAAAAAAAAAAAGTATGCAAGTACGCCAAAAGTACAAAAAAAGTGCGAAGTACGCCTTTAAATTACGAAGAGGTCACAACCAAAGAAAGATTGTTAAAAAAAAATCATTGGAATTATTGCCAAAGCTGCTCAGCAGTTACAGTTTGGTCACTTTTCTGTTCACAGACAAATCTCAGGGTTGAATATAAACCCAGATAGAAAAAAAAGGTGTGATTAAACATTCAAACAAGGTTAGGGAGAAAAATTGAATCCACATTAAAGCCTGACACTAAAATTATAAAATAAAAGTGGGATCGTTGAGTTTTTCAACCGTAACAATCAATAATACCGGTGTTGATTCAACCATCATCTATAGTCATTTACATTTACATTTCTGTAGATTTTATACATAATCAAGGTTAAATAAACAATATTGACTCATGTACATGTGATATTTAACTATTTGAATTTAAATGCCATTTAAATGAAACCTTGTAATTGAAAATGTACCAGTGGTATGGAGACTTTTGGGCTTAACCAGATAGACGGATGGAAAGACAGACAGACAGACAGACGGATGTGCTGGCCAACTAAAGGGCCTCAGAGTTAATAAACCTAGATTTTAAAAAGTGTCCATTCTCCCTTCACGTAGGGAGGACAATGGGGGCAGGGAGGCTTGTTATTTAGTAGGGTGAAAAAATGAGGTTTCAACTTCACTGCTTGTAGGCGCATGTGGCAGAAAAACAGACAGCTGGAGCGTGAGTTTTGCTCCTCGTCTGGAGCTTGTGGCTTCCCGTAGGGTGGCACAACACTCTACTACTGCGGGGGGGTGGGGGGCCATCTGCCACAGAGAGGCCTGCTCACAGTCGGGTACATCCAAGCAATTAAGAGTGCCTCTGTGCACCCACCAATGCCTTCTGATACCCAAACCCAGGCCATGTCCGGGCCATGCATGTTGTCACCAATCAGACGTGACAGTGTTGGTAAAGTATCTAAGAGGTCTTCCCCTTCTAGGCTGAAATCAGGGGGGATCATAAACATTTCTATTCATTTTCAACAATTCAAGCTGTTTTAATTTAGCTCAAAGAGTAGATTGTCTTTAACTTATCAAGACATCACTAAGCTTAGCTTCTAATTAATATTTAGAGATTAGATGAAAAAAATACAATCATATGTTTACTACCATACTAGGAGACCCTGACTTTAGATATGATACCAGCCAGCTGCAAGAACCAATGAAATCTCAGTAATCCTCTGTTGTATGTGCAGATCTGGGTAACTTATTAATGGTGGTACAAGGGTCCAAGGTTGCAGTGATTAAGTTTGGTTTATGGAAAACCAAACACAAGTTGACCTTACAGTGCTGTGGCAGCAACAGACTGTAACAGGTTTAACCTTTTCTGCTTTCAATCATCTGAAAATCTTCTATAGTGATCCAGTTACTGGGAAAAGGAAAAAAAATACTAATTTCTTTTCTCAAAGCTTTTCCAATTGCTTACATCATCTCTTCTGTCAGATAAATATAGTTGTAGGTGCTTATTGACTTTACCAGAACATCCATTGTAAGATATTTTCTGCTATATCAAACAAAAAAGCAAATTATCAAATGTAGCTCATTACTACTAAAAGTCAATACAAAAATCAAACACAATGAAAACCCAACTTGTTTTTATTCAACAAAAAAGGTCAAGAACATTAACAGGTTTAAACCATGGGTAATAGTCTAGTGGAGGGAAAAAAATAACTCTTTGGCATTAACAAACGTAGTCAAAAAAAAAAAAAAAAACAGACAGCAAATTCATGGAACTGTACATACGTGTTACCTTTGGTAATAGTGGCACAAAAAAAATAGCAACCTTTACACAGTTTTAAGAAAATCTCATATTTCCACGATCTGTCTGTACAAAACTCTTCATAAGTTAGAACAATTTCATATAACTTAATGAATGTTTAATGTGGTGGTTAGTTATGTGAGCTTTTTAATCCCCATGAGCACCTCTCCAGCTCTTGACTATGGCACTTGGTTCAGACACCACTAGCAGCAAAAACCTCACTAAGACAGTATAAGCTCTTAGTCTCAGGCATACATAGAAATTTCAGGTTAAACTATCGTTGGCCATTAACATTTGTTTCAGATCCCAGCAAATTAAAGGGAAGAAAAAAAATACTCCTTTGTATAAAACAAAGACTAAAAGTTTTGATGTTTTCTAACCACAATGATGCTTTGTTCTAATAATGAAGATGCCTACAAAAGCCTTGAAATAAATTATCACTGTGGAAGATTGGTGATTCCAGTCTGATGAAATTTCCTAACTGTAAAATTTAGGAACGTCCCCACTTTTCCTTTTTTATAGTTCCACATGTGTTAAACTCTAGATGTGGAAGTATTTAGAGCAGTACCCACTTTTTACAAGATACCTCCAAGTATTATGACGATTAACAGGAATCCACCTTGTCTTGTTCTTGTCAAGAATCGCAAAGAGAAATGGACATTTTTACAAATAAATTGAACGGTCACATAAATTCTGGCAGTGGCAATTCTGTAAAAAAAAAAAAAAAAGATTTGCTGGTGGAGAATTAAATGCCTTTCCCAGATAAAAATTAACAAATTCAAATCAGTGTCACTGTAATTTGTTAAGCGGCTTTTTTTTTCTAATGCATTATTTTTGCCAGGAGCAGCACGAACTGCCCTGAATTAACCCCTGGATGATATATTGATTAAGATCTCCCCCTGTTTACATTAGAACTTTGCATAACACAGAAATAACCGAGGAAAATTGTAAAAAGCTGTGCGCGGCCAGCTCCTGAGTGCGGAGTTTGGTCTGGAAGGACGGGCTGGACCAGCTAACCCAACCGAATACAGAGGAGAAAACGAACTCTGAGGTAGATGACTGGTCCGGTTGGTGACCAGCTCAAATCACAGGCTTTGAGGACGAGACTTTAAGCAGAACTCTAGTTTAAATCCACTGTTTGTTTTTTTATCCAAAAGTTTAGCTTTAAAGCACAATGTTTTATTTGTTTTCTTTGACCTTTTTTTATTTATAATGAAACATTCTCCATTTATTTCTGTAATGAAAAGTGGTGTGGCACTTATTGGTAGACAAACTCATATTATGTACATAATAGTGTAAAACCTAACATCTATGGGAAGTAAAAAAAAAAAAAAGTAAAAAAAAAAAGGCACAATGTCCAAATTGTAATCTTGTTTGTCAATTCCCTTAAACCCCGGGTTAAGAGACTAATTTTACAGTCTTTTATTAAAGAAAACTGAACTTAAAAGTGCCAAGTATGTTTCGCTACAGTTAGCAGGGCATTTAAAATCTAAGTTAACTGTTAACTGATGTTTAGTGTTTTTTTTAAAAGGTTTTGATTGTTTTTTTGCATGATCAAAATGTTGTGTTTTCCTTTCAGTTCTTTTCACTAAAATAAAAATAAAACAATACACATCCCATCAAACGAACATCTACTATCACCTAAAAACAACAAAACAAGGAGCAAAAATACATTTGTTCCGTTCAAATTCTGTACCCTGCCATGTTTAATTTAAACTACCCTCAAATACCATGATTTTAAAATATGTGGGAAAATGACGTTGTTCCGGAGAAATTTAACATCCATACAAATTTAAGGCCTTAAGCTAAAACAATAAATATCCATTCTAATAATATGAAGGTAATCTGTTGATTTAAGCCATTTGTTCAGACATTTTTTTCAACTTTCTCATTCGACTTATGTGGGAAGAGCCCATTTTTAAAATTATTTTTCCATTATTAAAATGTTTGTTGCGGTTGATCGCTTTACTGCTCATTTTCACACTGGCAGCTGTGTCAAAGCTATGTAGGCAAATTCCATTAGAAGTTATTCTAAAGAGAGCAAAACAATGAACACTTCGGCTTAGCAACACACACAGCAAGCACAAAACATTTTTAAAAACGTCTGGCAGAAAAATAGGGAAATATTGGGGGATAAAAAATGAAAAGGAAACAAAAAAAAAAAATCAACAAAATACATATTTACAAAATTGAACTTTGCACAATTGGTCACAAGATTCTTTTATATCCTGTGGAAAACCTCTGTTAAAAAAAAGAAGACCTTTTCTTGTATGAAAATAAAACTCTTTCAATAGAATATGAATCATTGGATGATCTCAGATAAACTCTGAAATCACATTAAAAAAACGACTTTTTTTTTGATGAAAACGTTAAAAACAGTTAAAAGTTCCTTAGCGTCCACTGGATTCATAGATGTGATTGTTTCTTTGCGTTGTCCAAACATCACTACACCACTACTTGTTCGGCTGGTAAGGATAAGGGGAGTGACTACCGGAGGAGTCCACTTGAGTCTGGACGCCATTTTCCTGGAAGAGAGCACAACATTAACCCAAGCTTTGACTTTTTGTCTGAAGTGAGAATATCGCAGTGGCTCGAATTCCCTCACCTCAGCGGGGATGGCAGCTGTCTGCATGTGCGCATACTGCGGGATGTAAGCTCCTTGCATAGCTGTGTTTGCTGTCATGAACTGCCGTGAAAAGAAAAAACACATAAGCATGCAGAATATATCTATTTGTAGTTTAAACAAGCTGACAAATACTCAGCCCCCCCCCCCAATATTATTTAGCACTCAATGTATGTACTTGGGCCTTCTGTGTTTACCTAAATGCTATAAATGAGTGTAATTATTAATGTTAAATCCTCTCCTAGCATATTGCAGGTAACTGAGTAAATTGCGTCATAGTTCAATGTTAAACCCACTTTTTGTAAGTCGTTTTGGATAAAAGCGTCTGCTAAATGCATAAATGTAAAATGTAAATGTAAAAGTGAGTTACAAATCTTAAGGGGTTCATAATTTTTCACCTCACTTATAGATCACATCTGGACCTTTAAAGTTTTTCAGAACCCCTGGTCTATAAATTTAAGAGATTCATAAAACACTTGATCGAGTTTCATTTTGTTAGCCTCTCCCTTAATCCATAATGCTACTGATCTCTCACCGTTCCTGAACCCCCCATAGACAGGTGACTCATCTGCTGAGTGAGAGGGGACATCATCGAAGCAGGCTGCAGTGACACAGATGGGTCTATAGATGGGGATATCACCGCACCCTGCAAGAACAGAGAGAGGACAGTGTTCAAATTTACATAATCTCAAAAATGGAAAGGTTTCTTTACATCTACAATACATAAAAAACAAGCGCAGACAATTATTCGGAAATCTGACATTAACAATCCATTAATTTCTTATTCTAATTCCACAATAAAACTCAGTTTTGTAGATGGGAAGACATGTAACTCAAATCCAAGTGCTGCCATGCCCACAGCTGACAGAGCTGTCTGTTAGCATCTTGGCTGGCCTGATGCATCAGACGTTGTTTTCTCATCTGCTGGCTAATTACCAAACCTGGAAAAAAGGCTCTCCTCTCAATTTAGAGCCATCTGTTGTAAAATATTAAGCATCTGTCATTAAATGCACTCATTTATAAAGCGAGTTGTTTTCTCATTCCGGCACAGACGGTTCAGTGTTTCAGCTACTATTCGTCTATAATCCTACATGTTTACAGGAAGAAAAAATAAATCCGATCCGTTTCATCCAGAAGGAAAAGCTTTAAAAAACTAATCAGGAGAATGGTAAATAAGAAAAAACAAAAACAAAGAAAAAAAACAGAAAGATATAGAATGCATGCGGGGGCGTTCTTACAGGGTGCTGCATGATGTAGGGTTGATGCGACATCCAGGAAGGGTTTTGAACCTGGAAAACAACGTACTGTGAGCACACTGCAACAGAAAATATGCTACAGCTTCTGATCACATACAACAGTAAATAAAGTGGAAGGATAAGAGGTTATTCTGAACATGCCAACTAATTTCCCCCAAAAAAAATCAAAGGAAAGAACTCAGACCTGATACGTTGAAACTGGAGACATGTAAGGAGACATGGATGTTTGAGCTATTATCCGGCTAGAAATACTGTACGGCGCTGGAAAAAATCTGTAAACAGACAAATTATATGGATTTTTGTTAAGTTACATCAGTCGGGTGTGATAACTGCAACTGTGGCCTTCAAACCAGTTTTACCCATTTTGCATAGCAGCTGTGCTGGGGTCATACGTCAGCGTCATTCCAGCCTTAAAAAAAAAAAAACAGAACGCAAGATTAGCGTCTTTACACAAGATTAGAGCTTCCAGCGACAAAAATGGTCCCTTGACATTTTTTCCCCTCACATTAAAATTGCAGACATTTGACAAGACTCAAATTTCAGAAAAGTAAAAATTAAATGCTACTTATGAAATTCTGAAAGATTGTTCCAACGGCGGCCAAGATTTTTATTTGAAGTTTACAAAAACCAAGGTTATAGGGAAGTACACCAAGTTTGAATCAATGGATTGATGGATGAAAGGAATAATGATTAGATGGACGGACAGATGAAGGGAATTAAAATGCTTTTAGGAAACTGGGCAGTGAATATCGTCTGGAAATACAAAAAATGTTCAGCGTTTCTGCTTCAAGATTTGACTTTCAGTGCAGAGAGCTGACCGATACTGGACCTGTTGGTTTAGTTATTAGGCTGCAATAATACAAGACCTGACAAACACTTGGATTAAAAGATATATTAACATGTTCTGAGTCAGACAGTCAAGCAGGAATGGAGACTCTAAAAGCAATCTGTTTTCACTAACACCCGCTGACTACACTGAACACACAATAACCGGAAACGTGACTTGTTTGACAGCATGCCTCTGGGTAATCAGTATTCTAAGATGTACGCAGGTTAAATACAAAGGCTGGGAACAAGAGTTGGTCATGCAGGATATATATAGTTCAAGTTTGCGGCAAACACAAAAGTGAAGCAATGAAATCAAATTCTCCTCTTAATTCCATCCTTTTTTAAGAGGTTTTCTTGCTCATGATCACAAACTCCTAAAGCTGGCTCATTTAATATCTATAATTTTTATAATTTATAAGTCAGTAGAAATATTATCGCGAGTCGCACTCACTAATCTGGAATCCATGTCCCTTCCCCAGGCTCGACCATTCTGGCCAAATTTATGGTGACTTTGCCTCTTTTTCTGTCCTCCATCAGCAAACTTGCACAGCAGTGGTTCGGGTGCTCCTAAAAAAAGAAAAAATGCAGAGCATGTACAGTCAGGGAGCTGTTTTTAACCCAGCATGACACATTGGTGGCTGTCAGTCCTTTCTGCTTAGTGTTTTGACCCATGTGGTAAGGAACTGTAGATTTATTAAGCAGCCTGGGAAGTCAGACATATAAATGCAGCAGCTGTGGAGCTGTAATCCCCCTCCCCTTCCAGAAGGAGGCCAGGCCAGCGAAGACTATTTCCGTCTAATAATCCAATTAAAAGGCTTAGGGAAAAAAAAGCTTTCACTCTCGTCTTTGGTCTGCCACTCTGAGCTGAGTGCTTATGAGCTCTTTATCACCAGACTCACTGACTCCTTTTGGATGCATTCATCATGTGACCGATCCACTTTGTTTCCCTGGTACAGCTCCACTCAACTATAGCCGTAATAGATGAAAACATTTATTTTTATTTTTGGATAGGTTTGTAACAGCATGATGGCTGAACTCTTGATATTTTACTACCAGTGTGTGCCTTAAAACAATCCTAAATGATCTTCTTACCAGGAACACCCGCAGGTGTTTTGATGAACTTTCCATTAAAGTGAGAAATGACTGCTTCGCACTTCTCGGTTGACTCCATCCTGCACATAAAGAGGACAAACAGAGTGCGTAACTGTATCAGCAAATAACTCCAGTAACAACAGCACACTCAGGTGTTTTCCTAAACCTGTTTCCTGTGCAGCTTGGTGGAAGTGCCGCCGCTGCGCCATAAAGCATTTTAATCGTTCTTGTCCCTACAGTGCAAACCAAAACCTGTGGAGCGCACAAGTGCGTAGTCTCAGGTATTTAATCTTAACACACCTACGGGAACACACCCACATGCAGCTTTTACAGCAACGCACAATGAGTTTTGGTACGCAGTTGTAAACGAGCCTTTGTCTGCCTGGCCAAGCGTCAGGTTGTACAAGCACGACTGGTGGAAACCAGAAGTTACAGACGGCAATTAAGCCTTACGATCATTCTGAAACAATTTCTAAAGAGAGTTTCTATTTGTACACATGTAAAACACCTTCTCAGTCAAAAAAAAAAAAAAGCAGCTATTTTATGCATTTTTATCCGCATAATTGTTACATAACTTTAGAGCAGGGGCATATCTTACTAAAATTTACATCTAAAAACAACCACTTTTTATTTCTTGCTTAACATTTGTGAAAGTAAGACTCCAACTTGTCTCTTTTCCTGGTTCTACCACTGCATCTGCTACACTGATCTCTTCCTGTTTACTTGTAAAATGTACAAATTTGGACCTTAAAAAAAAAGCCTCAGCAATGAAGACAGTTTTAGTGTCTCGCTAAACGTTTTACGTTTAGTCTTTTATTTCACGTTGAAAGCGCAAACCTCAAGGTACTTTGTTTGGCACGCATGGTTTTTGTCAATTCAAAGTAAGGAATAATTGTGGAGTGGAATAAAAAATTACATTTTTTTAAAATATTAAGCACATATAAATCTGAAAAAAGTGGCCTCCTTCTGTATTCAGCATTCCTTGGGTTCAATACTTTGTCAAATCATATTCTTCTGGATGTTTTAAACAGATTCACACATCTAGAGATGGAGACTAATCCTGCTCAATTAAGCTCCATCTGCCTTTTAGTCTAGTTTAACTAAGTTCGGTGTTCCTGCTAAAGGAGATTGAATTGTGAGTTTATGGTTATATGCACTGACAGTTTCACAGGCTGCTTTACGTTGGCCAAAGGTTCATTCAGCGTCTTTCTGTTTGCCACTTTTCATTAAACATTTGTGAAAAATAAATGACGTCCTGTTAACAGCTTATCCCACCTGAGCTGTGGATCTGTACAGCTCCTCTAGAGCTCCCATGTGCTCATCTGATGTGCAGTCTACCAAACCCAAAACCACGACTTTTAATAATGGTAGAGACGTTTATAAGGACATTGTTAGTGTTTGGGAACTGGACGTGAGGGCGAAGTCTCAAGTCCAGAAAAACGGTAAAGTGAAAATGTTCCCGTCCCATACCATCAAGACACAGGGCACATCTATTTTTTCCCTTCAGGTTGGTGACACAAGACTTCAAATAAGGTGCACAAGTGACATAGGAAATAAAATAACTTCTGTGATTTTATTTTCCTGTTCATTAAAACGGAAACAATTTTTATTACTGGATGCATCTTCATCTGATGTTCTACAGGAAGTGTCACTGAACCAACTGCATTATACAATCTCTTAAAAAGGCCAATGATGCTATTAACTAGCCGAAGCCTCACAGAGCTCAGACTTAGTTGCTGCTTGTACCGAGGCACTAATTTGGGTTGAGACTGAGGTGTTTATTCAGTTGTTACGGTTAGTGACTTGTGACTGAGTTGCCTTTGGTCCCATCCTGTTGACACGGCTGCCTTGTTCTTTTAATTGTTTTTATGACAAAAAAAAATGCGTTGACCAAAATTTTTCCCAGCTTTTTACTTCTCCACAATTTTAGCTTTGACCAGTCTTGCGTGTTGCTCAGTCCATAAGTTACAGTTCAACCCTTTAGCAGTGGCAGCTCCTGACAAATATCTCTGGGTGGGGCAACTGTTGTGATGATGGGTAGGATTTCCTGTTTCTAGTTGGCACCATCAGCCATGAACTGTACAGTATTTTTGAATAGCTAGATTAAGTTTATAGCGATGTTCCCAAATTCACTTCCACCATGGCCATCATGTAATTCTCTGGAAAAAAAAGAATGTCACAACGCAAGTCTCTGAGCGCCTTGGGCGATTTTGAAACTGACCGAGATCGACCCAAGAGGGCGGGGCTGATATGCAGACCTGGACCGGCAAAATAAAGTCTTCTCCTCTTGTTTTTTTTGTTTTGTTTGTTTCATGTGACTGAAGGAGGGCGGTGCACTATTGCCCAAAATGGGCCAGCCACCCCTGCCCTTTAGTATTCTCTTACAAACCTCTGAGGCATTAACAGAACAGCTAGATTTTGCTGATATTAGAAAAAGTATCTTTATGACTCCACTGACTTGTACCTCTCTTACATTTTTTTTCACAATTTAACACATACTATGAGAGAAAACAAAGAATCCAACCTTGCGAATCCAACTCCTCTGCTGACTCCGGAGGGGTCCCTCAAAATGCGAGTAGATATAACTTGGCCAAAATGCTTTAGCATATTCTCCAGCTCCTGCTCATCCATGGACAAAGGCAAGTTGGAGATGTAAAGGTTTGTTGGGTCCTGTTCCTGTTGCTGCATGATGACAAATGAGGGGAAAAAGCAGATAAAGTCTGAGTGAAACTGTTGTTACTGATCTGTAAAATATAAAGTGAAAAAAAAAAAAGTATTCTATCAAGTTTGAATCGTTTCATATTTAATTATCTAATTTTTTTTTTTTTTTTTTATGTGTTGATCATTTTTATGTGTTGATCAGTATAAAGCGTTTCTAGCGTTGTTTTTGGGAATTTATGTAAGAAAAGGTCACTGGGATAAGAAGATCTGTACATGTAGCCCACTGTGGCGCCAGGTTCTGCTCAGCTGACTTCCTGTTGTTTTTTTTAACACAGTCAGCAGAAACATGAGACACGGCCATGAGGCCTAGGGAAAAAACTAATGTCATTAAAATTCATGATTAAACATCCAATCTGGAGAGGAATGTCTTTATAATTACAAAAAAACAAGTATAATAATAGAAAAGTCCACATTACATTGCTAATTGATCAAAATGTTTTAATGTGCTTAATGTACCTTAAAATAGTATTATGTTCCATTATTAGAATTTTCCTTGAAGCAGTGGATTTGACAAATTCTACTTATATAATTCAAATGTATGCTTATGATGATTGCATGACAAAATCAAGAATATTCTACAGAAAATTAAAGGTCCAAAGTACTCTTATAGATTTACTCCCATATTAAATGACTTCGTTTGACCTATCATGGGGTTGAACTCTCAAAGAAAACTGATTATAAGTGGAGTTAAAACAATGAAACAATTAAAGTATGTTATGCAAACCCCTATAAACAACCAAAAGGTCTGACTTTACAAAGGAAACTGACCCTTATACTCATGTCTTGTTTTACTGAGGAATATTTAGAGGGTGGCGGGTTAATAAAACCAAAAAAAATCTCAATTTTCTAAAAAATCTCTACACATTCCCTTACATATTATTTTTGATTAACAGACACTTCTGTTTAAAGCAAATCCTTTTTCGAAGCAGAACTGAGATAACAGGCTAAACATTTGTAATGTTTCAGTGGGTGTTCATAATTTCTTTCGATATTTTATTTCACAGAGGTTTAAGTGTTTCTTAAGCATTGAATAACTGCATGTAAAATTTTGCTTTGCAACATTTCTTGTGAACAATAATAAAATAATTTGCAGCGCAGTGTAAGAGAAGGAAGAAAAAGTGTGTGGCTTTTTGCAGGGACAACTTTTTCAAGAAACCAAAGATTAGCTCAATAGAGAAACAGCTGAAAATACAAACTGGAGCTCAAGCAAGGTCTAAAAAGTATGGAAGGCGGCACTTTGATCATTTGTAAAAAAAAAAAAAACTAAAAAAATAATTACAGACATTAAAACAAATTTGTGCTTTAAGATTTGTGTGTCAAATTAACTTTTACCATCCAACTATTATTTCCTCTGAGATCCACAAATCCTCTGTGAGCAAATTACAGAATCTCAATACAGAACAGTGAAAATGTACCAAGACAAAGTTGTTTCCTAGAAACAACCTTTCACAATGAGATAGTTACAGTGGGAAGATGAGTAAAGGTTAGCTATATTCAGTATTACTTGGGTGTTTAAAAATTGGGTCAAAGGTCAAAAAAACATGTTTTTGGTTATTTGATTAGAAACTGTGTTTTTAAGGGAGATAAACTCGATGACCCTTCAACAGAAAGCTAATCAACAGCAGATACAAAGCTCTCCTTTAGGCTTTTCATGCAGTAAGTTATGATTGATTTTTTTATGTGCTGAAATTTAGGTTGCAAAAAGGAGAAAGCGATTGCGAATTTAACCAAAACTTGGACATGTTTCATGGAATTGCTGAAACGGTGAGCTGAGCCTGAACCAATAGATGCCTGACGGGTTAAATGTACAATAACTGTTTTAAAGAGTTCATCTCAAAACTCACTTATAAAAGATGATTTGGTTTGAAATGTTAACATCATCATCTCTATTTTAAAATATTAATTAAAAATTCTGCTTGACAGCAAGTCTTTTATTTCCGTCACACAATGCGACTTTGCTTCTGCTCTTAAATTAAATAACCAATGATTGCTCGTGGCAGTAACGCTAGAGAAAAAAAAAAAAATGTCGACCGGCGGTAGAGACGGTAGAGAATGATGATTGTGTAAATCGGCTGCGAATGCTGTCGATGCATCGTTCCTGAAATTAGCTGTATCTTTGTAGATGTAATAAAAAGATGCAGATAGACACAGCATGGCTAACCACCTAAGTATGAAATAGTAAAACGACTAGAAACCCTACCGAAGGAAGACTTATTAGATTAAAAAACGATGAGTAAAGATTCAAACGTCATAACTAACAAAATAAAAATGTTATGGTCTTCTTATATTTATATTTTAAACAATGCCATCATTGTAGCTAAAAGGATCAACAGAGGGGGAAATGAGAGTGTTTGTTTCTTGTTAAGGGTTAAGAAGGGAACTTAATTTCCCCTACTTGTTCCTGTTGCCATAACAACACGTATGTATTTACTTCCTATTCTGCTTTCAGTAAGAAAGGTTATTCTAGAGCCTTTCACATACTCTGATTTTACAGCCCCCTGAACTTGTATTGTCATTAATATCATTTTAATTTGTTGAAAAAAACAAAAAACAAACAAAACAAAAAAAAAAAACATCTTTTTGGGCGTATTTGGTGTTTTTTTTTTATTATTATTTTCCACGATACACATCAGAATAAGAGCACAAATTACCAGTGCTTTCTGTGTGTCAGAGTACGTATCTTTTAAAATAACCTCTGGAGACTTTCTGAAGCTCATTCACTATTTAGCTTTGGTCACTGCTCGCTCGATCACCCTCTCCACTTTAGTTTACTTAGAAAGGTAATACTGTAGTGTTATGTCTTCATAAGAGAGGAATAGTCTAGGAAAGACCTGATCAATAATCTTTAACACGTGTCACACTGGGTAATGTTTGGTATTTTTCGTAGATTTAACTACATAAGTTGCGCGTGGGTAATGTGCTGTTGAGGAGAAGTGTCTATAAAAAAATAAATTGTACATTTAAATAAAGTTTGATGCACACAAATCCTGTGTAAAGGCAATACGATTAGATCCCAGTTAAAACACATGGTCAGACTAAGTGAAACTGAAGTAAATCATCTCATAAATCATAATACAATTTTTCTTTTAGAACGATAATAAGTAACATCGGGGCTGCACATTGTGAGCAACTTTAATAAAAAACACTCGCATTGAATCATATCAGCTAAAATAGACTTGCAACTTATTCAGGTTTTCAATGGGAAAATTGTACATGTCCCAATAAAGGTAGCCCTCGTCAAAATAACTGCAGCTCCTTAGTTATGCAACACATGCAAAAAAAAATTTTTAATAATTTTCTTTCATGATTCAGCTCTGAAGCAACGATGATAAGTTTATAGACAAAACCTTTGAGCATGGTACATACACAGCATACAGTTGAGAAATCATGTGCTGCTGCCCCCCCTCCCCCCCACAAACACTGCCTCATCCTGTGGAGGACGCAGAACTGCTTCTGTGTGTCTCGCCCGTGTCAGATATTTAGATTCCTCTGCCACTTGCTCTTACCTTGGCCATCTGAGCCTGGAAACCAGAGGTCTTCAGGGCGGTCACGGCCTTCTGGGCTGCAGCGGGACTATCAAAGTCCACAAAACCGTATCCTGGGGAGAATCGACAGCGCAGTCAGGAGGGTTTTTTATAACTCAAACATGCAACCGCACAACCAACGTGGTGTGGTTTGCTTCTTAGCGTCGGGGAGTAACATGAGCACAACTAGATTGTTAACCTGTGTGCTGCACTTCCATTGTTTTAGGTCTGTTCCAAAAAGAAAAAAGTGCCCAATTATTTAAGATCTTGTCAAGCGACTAACTTAAAAGTATTTTAAAGAAAAACATAAATAAATTAATACGTATATGTGAAACTGAAGGATACACGATTTTCCCCATTACAAAACAAAACATAAAAAGGTGTGGCAGGCAGAATATTCTGTTCACCTAGATAGGCCCGTCTTCAACCCAGTGCAACCAATATCTCTCAGAAGCATTAGTATCATTGGTAAACAGATATCCTTTATAGAGCAAGATGCTCTATTAGTACTTTGCCACAAGGCATTGAAGAAACAGGAGATAAAGGTACTCGGGTCAGATGAGAACGAAATTGAACCTTTTAGCCTACATACAATGTACAATGTTATGCATGGTTGTAAACTAACACTGCACACCACTTTGAACACAAACCACCCCATCCCTAAAACAAGGTTTGCTGGAGCATCAGGCAGCAGAAGGGATGCTTGAATGGAGCTAAATACAGGCCAATCCTGAATTGTGGCTGGGAAAGACTAAGGTGTGGGGGAGAGGGTTCGCGTTCTAGCGGGACAATGATCCTAAACATACAAGGTGAGACACAATGGATCGTGGCTTAGAATGGCCCAGCGAAACTGCAGATCAAAGTTTAGCAGATTCTGCTGCAAGATCTGAACATTTTCAAATGTCTTCCATCCAATTTGACTGCAATTTAACAAACACTGCAGTCATAGGAGGAAACAGAATATTGATACTGCTGGCTCAGGTCAACTCTTTTGCAAACAAGGTTCACCTACATGCTTTGTCTTCCTCTGCACTTTTTATTTTTAACCTTAATAAAAATAGATTTTCAGCTTAGGCTAGAGGTCAGAGTGTTCCTAAGCATTCCACTCCAACCTGTGTAGACTAAAAGCCTCCAAAACAATATCTTTAGCGAAGCAGTCTGGTTATATTAAAAGAAAAGAGTTAATAAAAAAAGATATCCCTAATATCTGATTATCTTAACTTCCACTAAACACTTCCCTTGCCTGCGTACTACCTGTATAATCCAGAGAAAGCGTGACAAAGAAATCGCCATGTCATTTTTAATTAGCATGGCAATCTACCAGAACAGGACAAAGACCATGTCACCCAGCAGGAACAAGGAAGTGTGGTCAGTTCTTCCCAGGAAGCAGGGAACAACTGTAATCCACAAACACTAGAGGCGTGATCTAAAATAGCTCGAGCTGGTAGGCAGCATTCAGCAGCTCGACTGTCTGTTTCCTGAACCAGCCGCATAGCTGAGAACCACAGCTCTGGTGCTTTGCTTAAATCGTCATCCTGGATATCTATAATGTTGCCAGAATTTTATGAAAGTGAAATTTTTTTCTCCTTGGCAGTGAGGGGAGCCTGTTAATCTTTTTTAACTGAGGACTTTTAAAGAAACAAACAACAAAAATAAATCCCTCACCTTTGCATTTGTTTGTAGTTTTGTCCAGGATGGCTTTTGTTGATACTATTTTGCCATACCTAAGGAAAAGAAAAAAAACAAGGAATAGAAAAGAGGCTTTTAGTTTGCAGGCCCATGCACCAGATGCAGACAGTTATATAAAACTCACACAGAGGGAGGATTGAGCAACCATCCATGACATCACTGCAAAAATATGAGAAACAGGAAGTGGTTTCCATGTGGCGCTGGAAACCCCAGTATGTGTGCAGAACACTAATCTCAACTTGTCCCTTTTTTTTTTCTCAAGCCAATCTACGCTGATCTTATCAAATGCCATCAAACAAAACCTCTTTCAGCCGGAGCTGGTTTACTTTGGTACTATCATGGTAAAGCCCCTGCACTTTGGGGTGATCAAAGACTATTTTATGCCCGTTTCAAAACTGTGTTTTTGACTTCATGCAGAACAAAGGAAAGCCTTGATGATAACATCCAAAGGAGCAGCAATGTTGTTTTCAAGGATAAATGCAAAATGTAGCTTTAATCTACTATTTATTTTAGCAATCTTTAAAATGTATGTAATACTTACAGTATATGCTCTTTTGAGAGCTTGCAAGGTACATCTAAGAATGTAATCTCTAAAGATAAAATATTTTAGGATGCAGATTAAAATGTCAAACAAAGATTAAGGTAATCTATAAAGAGTGTCTGTCTTTTGTCTCAAGTTGCCAACGATATAACCCACAATGCTTTCTGCTATCAGTAAGAAGGACACTTTAGCTGAGGATTACGGAGGATCCTAAACCAGGTGAAAGAGCACAAACTGGCGACCTTTCAGTCTTCTGAACTCTAATATCCAACCGTATAATTTAAACCATCCTGCTACAGCGAGTGAGCTCTCAGCAATTACATATCTCCTTCAGTTTCCTGTAAATTTTGTAAATCTGTAAACATGTAAATCTATTCCTCGATAAATTGTGGCTCATTTGCCATATAAAAGAGAGTTTTTGGAGGTGCCCCTTTTCTCTTAATTCCCACGCACCAAACACAGAAAGTTTCAGCAATGATATATTTCCTGTTATCTTTTATTCTTTGAGCTCCACCCAATCTCAACTTTTGCCATTTTCAAACACTGATTGTGGATTGCTGGCTATTCAAAAGAATGTGTTTTTGAGGCAACAATTTTTGCTCTCTGGAAATTGCCTAGCACCAAAACAAGAAGCAATTCTATAGCAGACCTTCAGTCTTAATGTCCACAGTGCCTCACTTTAGTCATCTCAGATTGTTCCTTATTCCAAATCCTGTTCAGCTCCATCTTTTTACCCATCAACTGGACCTTACAGTTTAAGATTGAGATTACCCTAATTCATGAATGGCTCAGTGGTGCATTACGCACACAGCCTTATACTGCAGAATCTTTGGTAAACCAGTTGTGATGAATGTACTGCTACCTTAGCTAGACTTGTTTCTTGCTCCTGGGTAAACTAGAGGCACACCAGCTTTAAAATATTTTCCCACAAAGGCTCGTCTGGCAGATAGATAAAGCACAAGGTCTTTTTTTTAAAGGGCAATGATTCAAAATACGTTAGACTTCATTCCTACAACAGTGGAATATGCATCATTCATATACTTTCTCTAAAAAGGAAAACAATCCTTACAGAAAAGCTAACATATCTAATTTTTACCTGTTTTAATTTCTCCTATTTCTACCAGTTTATGTTAATATTTAACTGGCTACGCAAACTGGCTTAAAAATAAATCAATAAATAATCAATAAGAACCAACAGGCAGAGGATGTTCGGTACTCACTGGTGACAGAGCTTGACCAGGTCATGGTCTGTGGTTGAGGGGGGTAAGCCTCGTATGTAGAGGTTGGTTTTGCTGAGAGGTTCCCATCCTCCCGGGCTGCTGCTGTTGGCGCTGCTGTTGGTGCTCGGGCTTGGCGGAGCCATGGGGTGAGACAGTGGGCCAACAGGTGGCTGTGGAGTAAACACATACAGTAACAGGTTGACGTTAAATCCATGGAAAAGCCAGCTGAATGCTGCTCGTTTTGGTAGAAAAACAAACAAACAAAAAAAACATATGAAAGATTTAAGAATTGAATAAAAATCATTGAAAAATCATGTAGGATCCCTTTCACCAATTTTAAAAATAGAACACGGAATGCAATATTTATTTGGATCTATTCTTTGTTATTAAGTTGGAAACTAATGCTTTAGAAATAAATGTATCCAGCCTGTTTTTTTATTTTTACATTTTACGTCTTTCTTTGTTTCAAAACCTAAAATTAAAAGTGAAATGCTGTGTGTGTTTTTTTTTGACAACAAACTTCCTTTGGTAGAAAAATGGTGGAAATGACGTAACTTTTCTACAGGTCATGTAACATATGCAGCTTTAAATACGTTTAAGCAAAACTGACTGTTCAGATTGAAAAGGTTGATCCCTGGTTAAAAGTAAAGGCTGATGTCTCAGCGAGCAGCAATCCCCATGGGAGCGGTTCTGATCACGCCTCTGTAGCCGGTACAACAGGTCCACATCCTGCAGCACATACAAGAGTGTCGCACTATATTCTCAGTGCAGGTTGGATTTGTTGGTGTCTCAGTCTTCCTTTTTGTTTTTCATTTCTGAAACTTTACACTGAACTAGAGCATCAACAGTAACATTAAATACACTATATATCCTTTTTCACTGTCTGACATCAATTAACACATTTTCTTCCTGCTTTAGGTTTGATGGGAATCACAAAAATTATTCGTATTGGCTAAAGGGCCGAATATTCCAGGACATCATTTTTTATTTTATTTAACTTAAATGGAGTCCCATCTGTGGTTGTGGTGCAAGGCAGTTTTTCAAATAGGCTGCTTTATTGTGCGACTTCATAAAAGAAAAGAAAAGGAAAAATGTCCAGATATGGTCAGGAATAGGGATGTCCCAATCTAGAATTGATATCAGATATCGGTCCTATGTCAGCCAAAAATGTATTACATCAGCCTACATCTAAAATATCCAACATAAGCAGTCTGTTCCAGCGTTTAAATTTTAAAACATTATTTTTTTAGAAGAACGTTTAATATTTATATCACCCATTGATTAGTTATAAACCAATCAGTTGTTTTTCAAGTAATATCGCTTAATAGCACTCCTAAAGGAGACCGTCTTCTGTTCGTTTAGACACAGAATTAGATTGTTCAACCGTTTCCGTTTACCAGAGACAAATATGTTCAGATGAAAAACAGGCAAATCAGACCTGCAGCGCAGGTCAAAAGAAGAAAGATGTTGGTAGAAACTGGCAAGACTGTCATCATTCGTCTTTTACACAACTTCAGTATCGGCCACTGCAGCAAGGCCACTAAATAAAGATTAAACCTATTCCTCAAAGAGGAAAAGGAAAAGTCAGATTTCGCTAAAATGTGATGAAATTGATCATTGGACACATCTCCTAAAGACAGGGGGTAAACTCCGGTAAAACTCTTCGGCCAAACTGGAAAGTTGGTACCTTAAAATGTGTGATCCAAGTGATAAAGTTTAAAAAGCAGTTCCAACAAATACCAAGGAAGTGTAGGTAAACTTAACTTTCACAATAAAGTAAAGAAAAAAATCTATTCGCTTATCTGGCATTTACCAAGCTAAATTCATTGCCTTATTCCTGAAACAGAAAATATTTACAATGATGTAATGTCACAGAGTGAAGAACAAACATCTGGAGTGTATATTTCGAGATTTTTATAAGTTTTAGCAAAGGGTTTGGGGCATTTCCTCCATGTAGAGAGGGCTATAATTGCACAACTTTGTGCTTTCTGTTTACAAAACCCAGATGTCCCGGTCTGGCGGAACATTTCCCCTTAGGGGATTTTTCCTGCTCCTTACTATCTGATACTGATTATCCCCCCCACCCCCACCGTCCTCTGAGGAATCCCAAACTGAGCGGAAACTCGTGGAATCCCAAGCATGAGATGGGATTGAGCAACCTGAGTCGGGACTACAGCCCAGAGGGTCGTCTCTTGTGACCGACTGGTCAATTGCCTTTGCATGCCTCTGAGCATGAAACGAGTCTGACCAGCTAATGTTTTATGCTCACTGTTGATTACCGGCATTACTCCATATCTGTTTAATACGTAACAGTGCATGTCTTAAACGTCTAGAAATTCTCACCGGATGTTGTAAACAAAGCAAAATAAAAACACTAAATAATGATTAACATTAGATGATTGTAAGTACACAATGTCCTCACATTGTAAGTACCTAGAAATGTAAAAAAAAACTAAGACCAAAACATTGTGGGTCATTTTAAAAACACACACACACATATATATATATACACATATATATATATA